>JUDZ01008658.1:0-10624 GCA_000812845.1 Stagonosporopsis tanaceti | reverse complement strand
TATGCCCAAAAGAGCACCTGGGTAGGGTTCACATGCAGAATGATGGCCGTACCACAACAAGACCTGCAAGAACTACTCTTCTTTACTGAGCATGTATCAATGTTTCTCTTTGGCTTCAATATGCTTAGCGGAAGTAAGTCGGCGCCGTCGCCTTCGCAACCAACCACGCCTCGTCCAACGCCTGCACAACCTCATCCGGCAAGGGCCCCTTCTCCAGATCCGCCAGATTCCCCTCCAACTGGCCAAAGCTACTGACACCAATGATAACACCATCATTTCCACCCTTGACCCTTGTCTTG
Source organism: Stagonosporopsis tanaceti (assembly GCA_000812845.1). NCBI lineage: Eukaryota > Fungi > Ascomycota > Dothideomycetes > Pleosporales > Didymellaceae > Stagonosporopsis > Stagonosporopsis tanaceti. The sequence continues at coordinate 10,325 of JUDZ01008658.1, read as the reverse complement.
AGCTCTGAGTGGTGAACCGTCCACCTCAGCGCAATCTCAAGCAGCGTCAGGTTATGCTTCTGCGCAGCCTCCTCGACAATCTTCAATGCATCGAAGGTGCCCTTCTTGAAGTACCGCTCCCGGTACATGGTACCTACGCGGTCGGCTTCCTTGCCGAAGCGGCCGTCCTCAGGGATAATGTCTGCCGACTTGATTTTGCCGGAGAAGAGACCGCCGGCAAGGGGGTTGTAGACGACGATATCAATCTTGTACTTGCGGCAAAGAGGGATGAGTTCGGGCTCGATAGCACGGGCTGGACATGTCAGTTGTTGTGCAGACAAGCAGTGGCGATGAGCTTACTGATGGCGTTGTACATGGCCTGGTAGATGGTAGGCTTCACCCAGCCCCGCTCATTCGCAATGTTCCAGATCTCTGCTACCTCCCATGCAGCGTAGTTGCTAAGACCGAGCTGTACGAACTTGCCCTCCTTGTGCAGCTCGTTGACAGCCTCCAGGGTCTTCTCGAACGGTACCGACCTGTCTGGTGCGTGGAGGTAAAAGATATCAACTGCATCCCCGCCCAGCTCTTTCAAGGAGGTGCTGAAGTGTTCTTTTAATGATTCAGGCTCGTGGACGCCTGCTTTGTAGGGGTACACCTTTGTGGCGAGGGTGAAGCCGCGATCCTTCCATTTCGCGTCGCGCGTCCAAGCCTCCTGCTTGCCGCCAACGTACATGCGAGCTGTATCGATTTCATTGTAGCCCTTCGACTGGAAGTAGTCCAGGTGCTTTGTGAACTCATTGAATTCTGTGACACGCGCTCCGGAGGATGCATCAGGACCTGAGGAAGCTTAGCTGGAGCTCTGGTGGGGTAAGTGGGGGAGGTTTGTTACCAAAGGTCATCAACCCCAGGATGACACGGTCGGTTACGTTTTGTGCGATGAGAGGCATTGTGGACAGTGGTTTCTGAGTTCTTTGAAGATGTCTGGAAAGTTGCGTAACTCGAGGCAGAGAACGAAACATTGCAAATCGACCTGGAAGATGACGACAGGTGGGACAGTGGGGTAGTCACCCGGCTATAACTGGATTATGTCCGAGCCGTTCCTGAACAACTGTCAGACGTGTTGATCATGTCATGCACTTGCATGTCTAGGTCGTTTTTCAACTCTTGTTATTGTATCTGCATCTGTGTACATACACATCTTTCTTTGGTATATCCCTAGATCCCTCAACGCCATCACCCACACCCCTCTGTATGTACAGCTATGAGTCCTCCAATCTTGGTGTGACGCGAAAAGATCGTCCATGAAGTCGCTACGTAAGGAGATGTATGTTCGTGACAGGAAAAGGAAACGTTGGCCGACCCCCTGAACGTAAACAAGGTAAAGTGTAGGGCCGGCATGTGTGCGTATGAAGAGGTGGCTCGCTGCAGTCGAACTAGCAGAAGAGTCCTAAGAAGAGTAAGGAAAAGGACAGACGCCGCGCGAAGGAATAAAAGTCGGTGCGCTGAAGAAGACATTAAGGTATCTCGAAATGTTGAAAAGCCAGGAATGCGAATGCTTTTGCTGGACAAGAGAAGACCTTTGTACAGAGTCGAACTAGATATCCAGTCGGGAATTCGAAGCAGCTGGACGGCGTGGTGGATGGCTGAAGGTGTTGATCACAGATCTCGAGGGAATCGTCGACACAGCAGAAGATACAGATGAGTCAGGGAGCAGAACTCCATTCATCATCTATAGCCCTCCATTATGCCATCCCTACATGGCATTAGCACCCGGGTAGCGCCCCGGTGCCTGTAGTCCGCCCTGCGGGCCCATCATCGTGGCTGGCGGTTGAATGCCTCGGCCCCTTCCGCCCCTGAAACCACCCCTTCCCCTGCCTCGACCCATACCGACGCCCGGAATGGCAAAGTCAGGGTTTGCCGCGTTCGCATCGAGGATCACGTCTTCAGGCCTCATAGGCCTGCTGCCGCCACGACCATTATAAGGTCCAAAGTTGCCAGCCGGGGCGCCCATCTCCGGACGCCAGGCGGGGTTTACGGGACGCTGCGAGACAGATGTGAAATGTGAAGCTTCGCTGGCCGCTGGGCTGCGCGAGCCATCGGGCAAGTCATCGTAGCTAGAAGTCCTTGGGAGATTGGGATCGCTGAGCTGTTGTGGCCGCTCAGGTGTGTTCAGTAGATTCGGATTCGAGTTGTACGCGCTGAGCATGCCACCGGGCATCAGGGAAGATGGCATTGGTGGAGGGTGTAGCTGTGCAGGTTCGGCGAATTTTGGATCGACGTCTTCGTAATAGTCGGAGCTGCGCTCAAGGCTGTTGGTATGGTGGTGCTTAGGGGATGGAAATCCTCCAACTTGTGACAACTGCGCAGGCATCTCGACGGGCGAGTCCATGATGGGTGACAGGCCGCGGCTCTGGGCGCTGTTCTTGGAGTTGTCAGAGGCCTGGCGTTCTTGGTTCCAGTTAGAGCGGACAGGGAGGTATTGTTGTTGTTGTTGATGTTGTTGCTGCTGCTGTTGTTGAGGAAGTAGTTCCCTATGTACGATTAGTTGTGTGTCAATCTCTGGTTTCTTGTACAACTTACTCCTGAGAGTATGAGCTTGTCGGGCTCAACATATCGGATGGTCGACGTTGGGGCGAGCTTGATGGGAAGCCTCCTTGCTGAAGCGCCAACATGCCCTGCACATCCCCGTCACTTTCTCTCAGACCGTAGTTCTGGGGTTGGTTCGGGTTGACTGGCGGTGTACCAGTACGCGAGTCCATCTCAATGGCTTGTCCTATTGCCAAGGGAGGCTGAGGAGATGCGCCCCTGTTGCCTTGACCGTACGGCGACTGCTCCCGTGGAGGGGGGCCTTGACCATAAGGACCTTGACTGTAGTTGTTGTAGCCTGGAGGAGGGGCACCTCGCCCCATAGGACCAGGACCCATGCCATTAGGACCACCGCGCATCGGTCCACCTCGTCCACCCTGCCAGCCCGGCGGAGGAGGGCCGCGCATACCTCCTCGCGGTCCAGCAAAGCCTCCTCTTCCAGGGACACCATATGGAGCGCCTCGTGGTGGGTAACCACCTCGACCCCTCATTTGACCTCCCCTGCCACGCCCAGGACCGCCTGGACCAGCATTCATCATGTACTGGTCTTGGGGCATTGGTGGGATGGGGTTTCCATACTGATCAACAGGCTGGCGTCCCCGACCCGAAGGACCACGCATGGGTGCAACCATAGGATCTGAGCCTTCTCTGCCACCGCTGCTGTTCGTTTTGAGAGAAGGGTTTCTCTGGTTCAAAGGTGTCATGTCCTCAGGCGAGTGCTGCTTTTGGAGCTCAAACGAAGCGTACTCGTTGTCCTTGGCCCCAGATGACATGGTGTCGTTCGACATGGGCGGTGGGGATTCCGCCTTGGGAAACTCGGTGGTCACTCTCGCCTCACTGGGCCTGTTCGCGTAGTACGTCTGACCGTTCATCTCGTCGTTCTCTGCGATGCGCCTCTTCCGCGCCTTGCGGCTGACCAAGGTTCTGCGCATAGCGCATGTCACAATTCCACTTGCGACAATAATGATAGTGGCTGCCAATACGATCCATCCTCCCCACGCCACGTGCGGCACGAAGAGCAGGATATCGACGAGGAAGGCCAGTAGCGAGACCAGGAGTGTGGGGAAGGTGAAGATCAGCAGCGCAAGCAGGTAGCGTGGCGAGTGGGCGGGCGAGTGGAAGTGAGCAGCGACGGCCAGTCCGAAGCAGATCAGAGTCATGAGCGCCGCAACGGGATGCACGATAAGAATGGACGAGAGAGCATGGCGCGAGTTGGCGGGCAGCGAGAAGTCGGTGTCTGGCTGGTCTTGGAACAGTGTCTCTGCAAAGCATGGTCAATTGCAGCTCAAACACACATTAATTGCACAGCGTACCAGTGTCATAGCCAATCATAGGCCCCTTGCAGCTTCCTCCATTGGGACAGTAACCCAGCACGCCGAAGTTGATGTTGCGGTAGGTGGCGATGGGGATTGCCGGGACAATGGGCGTCGAAATGGTCGACAGCAGCAGCAGACAGAAGGCGACAAAGAACAATATGGATAAGGGCGTCGCCGGGCGAAGCATGGTGGGCTACAGATGTGCAGTTGCGCAGGAATCCGGCGCACACGAGACCGGCTCGGGGTGTGGTGGAGAGCGAGTGTCGTGGGCGCTGCGCTGGTCGTGGCAGGCAGGCCTGGAGGAGCTGCGCAGACGGGGCGGTGCTGCGAGCTTGGTGTTGAGGACGGGCCCTACGCGCGGTGCGGCAGCGTGAAACGAGTGACGACTGGAGTGGGACAGGGCGATGCTTGTGTGCACTTGATCTACCACATTGACTGCGACACGGGCTGTGGAGCGCAACAACGTGGGCAGCGACGTCTGGCAAGCGCGCACGCTTTTGATCCGCTGGTTGGCGCTGTGGAGGCTGGCAATCGCGCGGGGAAGTGGGCGCAGCAGCGTCGTGAAAGCAAGTCTGGAGCCCGGGACGAACGACGGCAACGACGGCTGGTCGGCCAATTAAGATTAGATGCAGAGCGAGCGTTGAGCGGCGCCGACTAGAAGGCTGCGCGCAGGAGAATAGGGTTTGCGAGCGACAGGCGCGTGGGAGTGTCTTCAACCACTGCTTCGACTACCACTGCAGCGCGCGTCCAGAAAACCCGCCAATACATGCGGCCAGGCTTGTTGCGGCTACCATTCTCTCCAATCTTCGCCGTCGCCCGCCCGCATCTCATTTCGCACGCGTTGCACAGGCCGTTCGGAGAGGCACGGCCCCTGCTCATGGCATGCTCGCCAAATCCCAATACCTGCCCTGCCGTCTCTAGCCTCTTAGTCTCCTGCATTCCGGACTCCTGCTGCTCTGGCACCGCGCCTCAAACAGACGCCTGTCGAGGCTGATAGAACGCCATCTTTCTACCCCAAATCCCCATCCACGGCCGCCATTGGCAGCCGTCCCCGATTTTCTGAAACCTTATGCGCCCTGGTTAAGAGCCTCAAGTTTACGTCGCTTGCATCCGCAGGCGGCCATCTCAATCTCTTTGCGCCAGGGGAAGAGATAGCGCGTCCGTCCCCTGCCCATAGGACCGACTTCTCACTCGTCAGGCGTGCACGCAGTCTAACATGCAAAACGCCACAGGCACGCATATAGCTCGGGTCTTATCGACTGTGTAAGCAGGCAGTTGAAGTGTTCATTTGATTCTCATTTGGTATTCGTATGATATGCAGAATGACCCCAGACCCGTGACTTCCCACGAGCGACCAAACGCCTGGCTTTTTGGTATCCCAGCCCCGCAAGGCTTCTCATACGGTCATGTCTGAACTTCGTATGCTAACCTGCTGCTTCTTCCTATATTCACACACTTACTGGCCGCCGATAGCGTAGGCCCTGCGGCGGTCACGCTCCTCAGCGATGGAGAGCTTGACACCCTTGCCCTTGGGGAGGGAGATCCAGGGCTTCTCCTGGCCGATGACGATAACGTTGGACTCACGAGTGGTGAACTCGTTGTCAACGGCATCCTTCAAGTGGACGATGTTGAAACCACCATCGTGACGCTCACGGTGGGTGATGACACCAACACGACCCATGTTGCGACCACCGGTGACCATGACGATGACACCAGTGTCGAACTTGATGAAGTCCTCGATCTTGCCAGTGGCAAGGTCAACCTTGACGGTGTCGTTGACCTTGATGGCGGGGTCGGGGTAACGGATGCTACACAGCTTGTTAGCATATTATCACAAGACATCGCCAGATCCTGGTCGGATGCCGGGTGCGAGAGGTTTCCCTGCTCAGCACCTAGCCCAAACTTGGTCCAACGTCTGATAGAGCGGGAACTTACGTTCGCGCATCGTGCGTAACCAAGTAGGGAATGCCGCCCTTGCCAAGCTGGACACGCTTGACCTTGCCGAGCTTGTATTGTGCCTCCTCAGCGGTGATGCGGTGGACGGTGAAACGGCCCTTGGTGTCGTAGATCAGGCGGAAGTTCTCGCCAGTCTTCTCGATGGAGATGACGTCCATGAGACCGGTGGGGAAGGTAGCGTCGGTGCGGACCTTGCCGTCGACCTTGATCAGGCGCTGCTTGACGATGGCCTTGACCTCGGTTCCGTTAAGCGCATACTTGAGGCGGTTGCGGAGGAAGATGATCAGGGGCAGCGAGTCGCGGGTCTTGTGAGGACCAGCGGAGGCCTTGGGAGCGTAGGCACCTGGTATGTGTTAGAACTTTCGTCGCTCGAGTCTGCGCACCAGCGTGCGATGCGATTGCGGGCGGCGAGCGTACCGGACAGTTTGTCCAAAAGCCAGTGCTTGGGCGCGCTGAGGCGCTTCTGGTGCTTCTTGGGTCCACGGGCCATTTTGACTGTTATGTGAGGTTAGTCGTCGACGATGAGGGATCCTGTCGAAGAGAAGTCCGCTGCACAGCGAGCCACTTTGAATTTCGACAGTCGCTTAGCCTTAGCGTGCAAAGTGAAAAAGTGGGTCCGGCGTCGCAATCGCCGTCGCTCCGGCTGATCTTGTGGTCCGCGAGCACCAAGCAAGCATCAACTCCACGAACATGAACTTCGATGGCAGCCTGCGTCGAAGAAAGCCATCAATTGTTATTGCAATATGTCGGAGCCCAGGCACCATCATGCAATATATCTTCACGCACAAGCATTGAACTTTATGGTATCATGCTCTCGTTTTGACCGTCCTTCTACCACAAAACTAGTCTAAGCATAGCCCTTCAGAACTGCGGCCTCTGCGTTCAGTATCGAAGAGCCAGCAGCGCCAATGACAGTGTTGTGGCTGAGCGCAACGAACTTGATATCGAAAATGCCCGACTCGTCTTCGCGCACGCGACCAACGCTAACAGCGTATCCGCGGTCGGTCTCCCTGTCCAACCTAGGCTGCGGCCTGTCTGGCTGGTCCATGACCACGATAGCCTTCTCGGGCGCCGAGGGAGCGCCCAACTTTTGCACATCAGACACATACTCGCGCATTGCCTGCTTGACCTCCTCCGCACTTGGCGGCGGACGGCGCTGGAAGCGCAGAGAGACACATGCTGTGTGTCCGTCGAGGACAGGCACGCGGTTGCATGCTGCTGAGATCTTCATGGGCCTGTCGACAAAGCCAGTGACCTCGTCATTGACGCTGCCCAGAATCTTGGATGCCTCCGTCTCGAGCTTGTCCTCCTCGCCAGAGATGAAAGGCACCACGTTGTCAATGATGTCCATGCTGCTCACACCTGGGTATCCTGCGCCCGATACGGCTTGCATTGTGACGACCGAGACCTGGTCAATGGGACCGAACTTTTCGAGCGCAGCAAAGGGGATGACTATGCCGATGACGGCGCAGTTCGAGTTGCAGACGAGGAAACCCTTCTGTAGCTTGTGGTGGTCTCTTTGGTGCTTGATCACGTCAAGATGTGAGAGGTTGACGGTCGGTACGACAAGGGGAACGAGGGGATCGCGGCGGTAGTTCTTTGCGTTGGAGAAGACGGCAAGGTTGGCCTTGAGGAAGGACATCTCTGTGCATTGTTAGGGCCTGACCGATGCATGTGAATAAGAATTCATACCAACATCTCCAGCAACATCGCTGTCGAGCCCAGAGAAGACCAAGTCGCAGTCGGCGAACTCCTCTGCTGTGCACTTCTTCACCACCAGGTCGCCAATGCGGTCGGAGAAAGGCAGAGCCTGCTTCCACTTGACAGCATCCCTGTACTTCTTGCCTGCTGAGCGCTCAGAAGCACCAACAGCGTGCAGGACAAAGTGTGGGTGGAGCTGCAGCAGGAGGATGAAGCGCTGGCCAACAGAGCCCGTGGCGCCGAGCACACCTGCAATTGTAAGCACAACACAATTGATTCCGAGCAATTGACATACCGCACTTCTTCTTGGGGAAGTTCCTGTTGTTTGACGTAAAGCTTACTGCATCCATGTTTGCTGGTAGAGACATGGTGGAATTGAGTCAATCGGGACGCATAGAAGTTTAGTACGATGACGCGGGGGTGCGAACCACCGATCGCGGAGTCAGCCCTGTGCTAGCACCAGCAGCGTTGGCATGGTAAGCAAATTTGTCCAACACTGACATCGGGACCATCGGCATGTGACACATTCTGGACGATGGACATGGCATGATGTTGCAGAAAGTTTACGCGCTACGTACTCCGCAAATGCTGTAAATTTAGACATCCTCCCAATGTGAGAGACGCACGAAGAAGCTCAACAAACAATGCAAACCCACATGCCCTTGCTCATGCTTTTGCATCCATGATCTTACCGGGGTTCATAAGCCAATGCGGATCCAGCGCTCCCTTGATGCTTCTCATAACATTGATAGTGTCAATTCCAAGCTCCTTTTGGAGTGAGGCTTTCTTGCCCAGCCCAATACCATGTTCGCCAGTGCAAGTACCTTCCATCTCCAGGGCGCGCTCGACCATGTCGTGGACACACTTCTCGACAGCTGCGCGCTCCTTCGGATCTTTGCTGTTGTACATGATGCTCTCGTGGAAGTTTCCGTCTCCGACGTGACCCAAGATGCTGGCAAACAAGCCCAGGTCGTCCATTTCTTTCTTGGAGATCTCTACTCTTGGATTAGTCTATAGGTCCGTTTTCAGCAGGGCTCTCCATACCGATAATGTCGGGTAGTCTTGAGATTGGGACAGCGACATCTGTCGACCAGACTTCGTCGCCCTCTCTGCGAATCGCCATCATGCTCCAAAGAGACTCTTTGCGTGCCGACCAAAGCTGTTTGCCTTCTTCCGCGGTCTTTGCGAACTCAAAATCGCCACTCTTGTGCTGCTTTGATATGGCCTTCACGAGCTGGATATTCTCTCGCACCTGCGCCTGTTAGTGTGTACTTGCCTCAATATGTAGCTGTGCGAACTTACTCCTGCCTTTGTACCCGAGAACCTGTTCACAACGATCAACCTCGAAGTAGAAGACTTGTTTGAGAACGAAAACTTACTTGAAAAACATAGTCGGGACCTCCTTCCACGTCCTGTGCGTCGAACCAGCTTTGTTGATCACGCCCATCTGCACATCATCCATGATCTCCATTGCAGCAACAGGCACACCCGCCCTCAGAACTTTGGAGGCCGCTGCTGCGGCATCGCGAATTGTTGAGAACGTAACGACCGCGACACTGGTTTCCTGTGGGATGACAGCCAACTTCAATGTGATCTCAGTCACTATGCCCAAGGTGCCTTCGGAGCCAACGAAAAGATTCGTAAGGTTGTAGCCGGCTGAAGACTTTCTACGTGATGTCAGGCCTGCCCAAATTGTGTAAGACAGGGTGTACTCACCGTGGCCTCTTCCTCGTCTTGATGACCGTACCGTCAGCTAGCACCACTGTCAAATTGATGACCCATTCTTTCATTGTCCCATATCGGACTGCATTTGTTCCGCTATTGTGGAGTTAGCCAAAACACTATCAAACCTTGCGCAAGTCAATCACCTGCAACTTGTGCCAACCATGCCACCAATCCTGGCCTGTCTTACAGATTAGCGAAATGCGGATTACCGGTTTCGGTGATACCGGGCGCGAACCGGTACCGCCAAAATGCGTCACTTACAGACGGCCCCGGATCCACAGGAAAGAACAGACCGGAGTCTTTGATCTGATCATTCAGACCCATCCAGGGTACTGAAGGCTGAACAACAACGTCCATGCTGTAGGTCTTCCGTCAGCTTTATTGAAATTTACATCACTATTTTACAGGCTTACTCATCCGTGTGCAGAGCGAGAACCTGATCCATAAACGTGAAGTCGATGCTCATCCCGCCGAATGGTGCAGAGAAGTTAGCCTCAAGACTTGATCCTCCAGAGTATGGGACTGCAATGAATCAGTCCTGGGTTTGAGATGCGCAGATCGATTCATACTCATAGGAATCTTGTACTTGTGGCAAACTATCGCAAGCTGTGACACTTCTTCCGTAGACTTGGGGTAGGCTACTGCGACCGGGAGCTGATCGATGTTGATAGAAGACCATTCTGAGTAGCCATGTCTGTGGAGATCTTCGTCATCTGTACTGATGGCATCTTCACCGAGAGCCGCTCGTAGTTCGTTGATTGCCTTAATCTTGTTAGTAGGAACTTTCTGCGATAACGCAAGCAGATCCTGCCTTCTCCATATCACCCTTTGAAGCATACTGCGGACTTATGGACTTCACCCACGAAAGCTGCAGCTTTGAGGCGTCATTGATACCATAGAGGTAAGTTGCTGTGCCGGTGAAAGCCGAGAACAGCAGCGCTCTTCCCGTTGTCCAGAACGCTTTTTGTGAATTGACGGTACCAGATCTCAGACGTTCACTAGATCCAGATGGCCTTGACCTAGAGCTGCTACGTCTGAGTAGAGGTGATGCAAACTGTCTCA
>JUDZ01008657.1:0-10621 GCA_000812845.1 Stagonosporopsis tanaceti | reverse complement strand
TGATGTCTGTCTCAAGATTTGTGCTGCTAGTATCCAGATCAGTTCACGGTGGCGGCTCGTTGGTTTCGTCGCATGCGATTGCGCAGGTCTGACGGAGGCCGAATGTCACAAACACAATGAGGATGTGTAACCGTGGAGGCTATTCGAAGCCCATGATGCATGGTCACGTGCTAGTAGTGATGGCTAGGGTGAGCACAGGCGCTAGAGCCACACTGTGAACAGATTCTCTCCACCTACGTACAATGGCCCCAGAGAGCCAAGGGGCCCCTAGCAGATAGGTTGATCATTTCCATGTTAAGATAAGGCCTTGAAGATGCTGGTCGACAGATGGCATATACGCGAGCTTACAATGCACGTGGCTGGTCGCAAAAGACCCGAGTCGACGAGATCGCTAAGCTCTACTGAGTATGTAAGCAGCCACAGCCGCATTGAGACAGCGGGTCGGAGTTTTAGGCCCTCATCTTTGCACGCTTCGGAGACTTACGGGCATGACATGATCTCTACTACGCCGCCACAGAATAATATTCCGGGACCTCAGGCGTGCTTTATACGAGCCGCCTTCGCGCACGGAGCTTTCAGCACTCTGGTCGTTGCACTTGTACAACCCTACAGCTACAGGCAACTTGCAAGGCTGATCCTATCCGACTGTGACGCCACGGTTTTAAGTGAGCTATGCGGACTTCGCACAATTTCTTGTGTAGGATCATAAGCGATGTTATTTTTTGCTGTCCTTCAACGGAATTTCTGCTGTGATACGCAATGACGAGGATGGGAAGCCTCACCGGAACTTCAGCCACGTCTTCAACTTCAGTATATAGGGATGGGAGAGGATGAGGTACATACTCATCACACAGCTTCATTCTTCACATTCATTCCACACCCAGTAACACCTGAGCACTCTTTTGATCTTCGTTCTCTCTCCACACAGTCGCTTCTATCCTCATCGTCCTTCCACAAACTTGAATATCCTAAATCCTCAACCAACTCAATCACAATCATTGAAAATGCCTGCGGTATCCTTCGCCCCCTCCACCAAGGGCTCCAACGCCCACGGTTTCAAGATCAGGGTCAATCGCAATGCGACCGACAAGATCATCTTCTACTTCAACACCTTCGCTAAGCTCTTGACGAGCTTTTTTGTCTACCTGTTCGAGCTCATCTGCTCCATTCCCACCCCTTCGTGGGATACCCTATGGGTCTGGGACCTTCGGACTTTCCGTCCATACTCCATCAAGATTCAACACAACGCTATCGACGCAATGCAATTCCGCAAGATCTCCCCTCTTCCTATCACTGCCCCGATCGTCGATCATCTGTCCGCCGGCTTGACAGTCCTCGACGAGGGATACAAGAACACTGCCGTCGTCAAGTCTCAAATGACTCACATTGATGGAAACAAGGGAACTCTCTCATACCGTGGCTACCCTGTCGGTTACCTTTTCGAGAATCACGATTACGAGGAGGTCAGCTATCTCTTGATCTTCGGCGACCTCCCAACACCCGAGCAGAAGCGTGAATTCCGCGCCAGACTTGCCGAAGCCATGATCCCAGACCCGTCTGTCATGCGCACCGTTCGTGCCTTTGACGCGGCCGCACCATCTTACCTGATCATCTCTGCTGGTCTTGCTGCCTGGGCTGCGGCTGACCCCTCCAAGATTCCTGTTCACGCTGGTGATCGCATCTACCTTGGTAAGATGGACGCTATCAACGATGGTGTTTACCGCTCGCTCGCTGCCCTCGCTACTGTTACCGCTATGACCTCTTGCCACCAGCAGAAGAAGACTTTCTTCTCCCAGGCCGACCCCGCCATCTCCCTCGTTGATAACATGCTCATCATGATGGGTCACACTGATCGCTTCGGCAATGTCGACAAGAAGTTCAGCACAGCCATCAACAAGCTCTGGGTTCTCTTCGCCGACCACGAGATGACCAACTCCACCGCGGCTTTCTTGCACGCTTCCTCCTCGCTGTCTGACCCGATCTCCTCCACTGTCACCGGTATTTCCGCCTGCGCTGGTCCCCTTCACGCCGGCGCCATTGACCTTGCGTACAAGCGCTTCGCCGAGATCCGCGTGACTGAGGGCGGAGTCAAGAAGCACATCGAGGACGTCAAGGCCAAGAAGTTCCGTCTCATGGGTGTCGGCCACCGCGTCTACCGCACCATCGATCCCCGCGTCGGCCACCTTCGTGAGATGATGTCCAAGTTCGCCAATGAAGTCAACGGTAACCCACTCCTCGAGGTAGCTAAGGAGATCGAGAACGCGGTCTTCAACGACGACTACTTCACATCCAGGAAGCTCAGCATCAATGCTGACTTGTACGGCTCTTTCGTCTACGCTGCTCTGTAAGTCATATCTTGCCTAAGTGACGCGCTGCCTTGAAACACACTAATGGTCGCCTAGTGGCTTCGACGTCCGCATCTTCACTCCTCTCGCCATCACTGCCCGTTCCGCGGGTATCCTCGGCCACTGGCGCGAGTCTATGCAGGTCCAGCCCTGCCTCTGGCGTCCTCGTCAGATCTACACTGGCAGTACTCCCATGGGTGCTTAAGCGTTTGACGCATGTACTCACGACCTGGGAGCAATGGTGTTGCTGTGGCTGGCCCGGCATTTTGAATTCAAGCATGGAGTTTACTAGACGGTTGAGTTTGGGGATTGATCTTACGATATAGACTGGAGGGTTAAGTCTTCGAACTACCCATGGATGCGCTGCGAGGTTACAGATATCCACTCACATTTTCCTTTGTTTTGAACTTGTTGTGTTAGATTTGTGTATGCAATAACATGAGAATTATTTCAAACCCTTTCATCGCTATTACATGTGCCTTTGAGCCCTGTAGCGACGCTACGCCCGGTTCTTGGAGAGCTATGCCGTACAGCCCTAGGGTTAGATACACTGCAAACGTGTAGTCACGCTGCATCGCCGGGCACAAAAACACTGTTTACAACGCATGCTAAGATGCTTGCATAGAACATCTGTGGTTTCTTATTCCAGGTGAATTGAACTCAATAGCAGCACCTCCGCAACTCACACGCCGAATTTTAAGATCGTCGTACACCCCTATATTCCCAGAGTGCGTTCCCTGTAAGAAGGAGGTGCTAGTTGAACAGAACAAAAGATCAACAGCGTTACAACACGCCAACATAGAGATTTATGTATACTCCGCTTGTCGACGATCGAGACAATCTAGTCGCCCACGACCGAACGTTCTGGCAGTAGCAGCGCCGCAATAGATGTGACACCATTCCGCTGAGATACGGATAAAAGAATACTAGCTAGACCAGCAAGCTTCAATTTCGCATCAGCGGATCAGACACATGCGCTGCCTGCTCAACTATCACACTCTTCAAACGTGCCCTCCAAACCGCAGAATCAAATATTTGTCCATGGTCAAGATCTGCGCACCACACCACATTCGGTCGACCGTGCATCTGGTCAAGTATCTTGACCTTCCCAGCAGTACTATCCTCATCTCGGCTAGCATCCCGACCCGTTTTTTGTTCTCCAACATCTTGCAAATATGTGCGCACTAGTGGAGTGTTGACAATGAGATCTTTTTCACTGAGAAACACTGTAGTACGATGCTTCATGAGATCTTCCCTCCATAGTATGCTTTCGAACCAGAAGAATCGGCGTGAGAGTGTATAGGCTACACCCATGTCCTTTGAGCCGAAATACCATACTAGCCACTCATTGGCAAATTTTGGTCTGCGAAATGTCTAGCTAGTCAGCATTGACCTTTTCGACTAAATGAAATACAGTGACCTTACAAAATTATAAGCAACATCCGGTTGATGCAGCAGTATTGAAATGGGGTCGACTAGAACCACGGACCCAATCTGGCTGGCGATATCGGGGGTCTTGAGAAGATACGCGGCCATCACCGAACCATATCTTGGATGACATCAGCAATGTTGGGAAACAATGATCCGAAGGTACACTCACGAATGTGACACTAGTACGAATTGTCCAATTCCATGGTGACGCAGAATGGCTCGAAACTGATGACACATCTCATCCTTCCCGAGTATCGCCGGGGTGATACGAGAAGAAATAGACAAGACCTCGATTGCAAGTATGCCAATCTTTCCATCCTCAGCCTCACGTCCTTGATTCAAATCATCCAAAAACTTCATGTAAGGATACAGTCCAACCCCAATTCCATGGAAGAATACTATCGGGCACTCCTTGCGAGACGTGTGAGGACGATACCAGTACGTGAGATCTTGAGCTGGTGAACGTTGAGTGGCCATGAAAGTCTGGGGCCGCGGGGGGAAAATTCTAATGCTATGTTTAAGTGAAGAGCGGTGGAATTGGAAATGTCGGAAGAACATCATAGCACATGTAGCAATGTCTACTACAAAGATACACTAGCAGGAAATCCTGTCAGCATCTCTGAATTTAAGTAGACGACAGAAGTAGGTCCTTACCAAGTACCATGTCAAACTCCTGTGGAGAGCGGTGACTTTGTCCAGTGTCAATCTTAAGCACTTCACGCTAGCTCGCCCTGGCGCGAAGTACATTCCACTTCGTTTCTCCAGATTCTTCACGAACTCCTCTACCTCGTCGTCATAGGTAGGATCATCCATGGCTGTGTTTAGAAACGCCCAGCGGAACCACTCTTTTATGTTCTCTCTCTTAATGGCAGCAGGGGACACATCCAGAAACCACATCGATATGTATCGTCTATGGTCTTGAACGGTATCTTGGCAGAGGTTGAAGAGCTTATGTCGCCCTTCTTTAGAGAGGGGTGGAGGATGTGAAGCTGGGCGCTGGAGGTGATAAGTCTGGTAAAGATAGGTTGATAAATAGAACAGTGTCTCCGCAAAAGCCCAATATCTGAAGCACTTCGAGGGGTGCAAAGTAGAGGGTACACATATTGTCAAGATGCAATACGTCACGCTAATTGGTGCAATGAGATGTAGGGTGATTACACTGGCCTTTATGAAGAGGTATTCGCCGGTTGAGGTTCCAATCATATTAATAAATTTTCATTCGATGTCGTTGATGGTAAGTTTAATGAGTCTGTTGCCGCAGTCCGTGATCGAATAAGTTGCACCGAATCTGAACGGTGCGGATTCGAAGCCGATATTTTAAGGGAAGCTGGCGATAAGAATGTCGAATGACGTTGCCAAACAATGCCGCCCGATCCTCCGATTGGAGATTAGTGAAGAGCGATCACATGCCATTTTCCTTTTTGTTGGGACGTTCTGCATGGGTTGAGATGCTGTTTTGTGCAGTTTGCCTCAGACCGGCCTTGTAGTTCTTTCAGCAACGAGTTTCGAGCATGATCTGGATTCTGGAGAGGGCCTTCTGCATGGCAACACCTATCAGCACGCAATTCTTTCTTTGACAAAGATGCTTGTGCCATAACGACTGAATCGTCGTTCCCAACGGCCCTGGTGATCACCCCATGGAAGCCCATTACCGTCTAGGCCTTACTTGACGGTGATGAGACGGGTGCGCTAAGCTCACAATTCAGAATACTCACCTAGCAAATATAGATGATAGATATACCATAAGAGCTAGTAGAGCAGCAGACAACTCACATTTAGTATGCTTTGGTAGGTGGTGCTTGCGTATATACGTTAATAGCTTGGAATATGAACAGCGTGTGAGTGAGGAAGATGTGATTATCTTTGGTGATCTGGAAACACGACTAACCCTTATCATGTAGCCACCTGGAGGTATTCAGATGACCTAGGCCCGTCTGCTTTGCAGGATTATATATGGGTCCAGCTGATGGTCTGCTGTCAGTCGCTCGGTGCTTTTCACCGGCGATCGGAAGGAGTGCTGTCAGCGCTAGTGTACCATCATGCTCACAGTGAACTCAAAACCACATCACGCCATGATTTTTCTCTGCATCTAGACTAGACTTTGCTGTCCTTACATGCCTACATTGCGGCCATTATTGCAATACGAGTCCATGTTTTTTTCTTGAGTGCCCTGTAGGAGTCCAAGGGTACTTGTTCACGTGCTACACACTGAATAGGGTCTCCATAGCGTTCGAAGCACGCCATGTATGGTAAAGGTGTTCATCGGACGTCAGGTGCGAAGAAGTGGTTCATCGGTGGTTGGCTAAGGTTTATTATGCTCAGATGGCGTAGGCGTCCCACGATAGCGAAAAGCGAGCAAAAAGCGATGGAACAACAAAACGAAAAGGTGAGAAACGAGCCAGAACGAGGGTCCGCGTTCATCTTCTAGTAGTCCTTTTGGCTGTAGCATCTTATCTCAGGTTACTTAATGCGGAAACCACAATCTTGTACTACCGCATTGGGACCTCACTTTAGTCCTCGCTTTGCTCGGTACCTGCCTACTCTTTTCCTTCAAATGATACCGCCTCGCTCGGTGCACTGACTCAAGACCTTCAGCAACTTAATAGAAGTCTAGCTTGACTGAATCGTCGTCTTCACCTTCTGCCCATAGTTTGATGCCGAGGTGGTCCAAACCGGTCGTGATAATTCCAAGGAACCAGTTATGAACGAGACGTTGGTTTATCAGAGTGTCCCCGTGGCCAAAGCTTGGGAAGAGCGCTTTAGACTCAATGTTCTAGCACTGACCAATGTTGGTCAGTATTCAAGGACATCTCGAAAAGTTCATAAGCGGATACGAGCGTACGCGGCGGTCATTGTCATGTCGGGTGGATCGGCAAGGGTGTTGCGAAAACATGACAAGGTTGATAAGAGATTGTGAAGTGGCTGGGATTAGGGAAGTTGACGAGGGGAAATGTAGACAAACTCTGACCGTAGGGCACTACGATGATCTACTTCCCCGGAGCTTCCACTCAAGCAGCCACTGTGACACACTATACAGATGGTGCCTGTACCGACTATGTCGTTGGTTATTCGCTCGATCTCAATGTCTTTCGGATTTTCGCTGGAGTGGGTCGTTGATCGGTCGTCCGGGAACAGCGGATGTTATTTCGGTACGGATCAGCCATGTCCACGAGGCCTTTTCGCTAAACGCTGTGAACCGACTCACGCATGAGCTAATACTATATGCACTCCCTTGGCAGCGAAGCATGTCTATGGCATGCAGCTGTTGCACCGAACAACTTGGCGTCTCTTGAAGTTGCGATATTTGATGCTAAAAATGATAATTCATACGACGTGAACGACTGAGCGCTGGCCTTGTTGGTTGGTGGGGGTTCTGTGAGCTGACCAGAAGGCAAGCTTTAACAACAAAGGCCGAAGGATAAGGACCGGTAAGGCTGAGGTTGACAAGACAACAAGGCTAAGACGCCAGTAGCAAGCTAAGCGAGCTGCTACGGGTGCTGAATAAGCCCAAAGAACTGTATTCGAGCGAGTCTCCGTACCAATCGAATCCTCAGTCGGGACTTACTATCGCGTTTCCGCGCAATGCCCTTAAGCTTGCTCTTGTTGTCGTGCTGTTTAAAGGCACGTGTACCTATTTGAGACAAGACATAGGTAGGATAATATTTTGTGTGAATTGATAGATAGTGGTGGCTAACAACTACAAACATGCTGTGTATCCATCCTGTCCGCCTCCATATGCGCACGGGAAGAAACATCGGCTTCGTCATGGCTGACCGCAGCAGAAAGCAGGACATATATTCAAAACCATTAAGAAGCGGTTGCCCCTCGAAGTGAGATGCCTTCGCCAATGGGCACTTGCTGAGCGATGGAGCGATGTACAATGGATTTACGCTAACCTTTACATCGCGTCTCTGTCAGTACCAATCGGGCGTAAGACAGAGCTAGTATTGCAAACGGGCCGAGGCTGACAGATTACACCTTCCCCCGACTCAGCTGTCAAACATCGGAAGTTGCACCCGTGGCCAATCGAATGTAAGAAGCTGATTCCCTCGTCCTCTGGGACAGTTGAGACTCGGCATCTGCCTGCAACGTTGACGGACCTGCTGCTTTGCCAGCTCTCCGAGGGAACATGTTGGGAGAAAATGAGCGTTTAAAGGCAAGCGCACCAGCAGCTCTGAATCCATCCGGTCTCCCGAGCATTGACAACGCAGCACATTATTGATATCAGGTCACTTTGTGATGAAGGAATGGTACCCACCAGGCCCATTGAAAATGCCTTCATGCAGGGTCTGCTGCAGCATCCACCTGAGGCATCCACCTGCGCTGTCTTCAATGGAAGTTTGCACGTCGCTTCACTCTGCACCGTTGCCAGCAAATGTACGGCTCCAAACTCAAATTGCTGGCTGCAATACACAACGAGTTTCATGGTCGCTGAAGACTCAGCTTGTGCGAAATCTGCACAGGCTCTCGAAGCCCATGAACGCGCCCGTGCCTATGAGATCGCTGCGTAAGCCGTCCTTACAGCCCATCCGTGCTAAACACTGACGGAGACCGTTACTAGCTATCTCTGCGCGGCATCTTTTCCCTTTGATAGCCCAGACGGGCCTCCAGCCAGTCCGATTCCGAGCAGCGACATTGCACTCAACGCCCTCGTTCAACATGGTGTACACAAGATGGAATGCGATCGCGCGTTTCTTTCATTCATCGATGACCGGTCTCAGTTCGTATGCGCCGAAATGACAAGGCACCAGTCCATTGCGGGTACGAGCTCAACACAGCCTCTCTTGCTGGGTGCGACCCGAATCGCACTCGAATGGGGCGTGTGTCAACATACAATGTCCGTCTTCCATAGTAAAGAATCAACGCTACCTGCAAGTCCGCATATCGTTGCCAACGATGCCTTCTTCTACGTGGAAGACTTCCGCCGAGTCCCTTCGTTTGCAAACCGGCCCTTCGTAGCTGGATACCCCAACATGGTTTCTTATATCGAGGTGCCATTGCGCTCTCTGTCCGGACATATCTTGGGAAGCTATAGTGTGGTGGACGATAAGCCAAGGGATTTCCTAAAGCCGAGCGCTCTGCGCACAATTCAGGAAGTTACCTCAGCGATCAGTAAGTATCTGGACTTGAAACGCGTCGAGGAATGTCAGCTGCGATCGGAAAGGGTGATGAACGGACTTCGCCAATTTGTAGGTTCCCATCATTCCTGGCCGCCATCAGACAGCGTAAACACGAAAGCTCCGTTTTCTTTCGAGATTTTTGAGGAGCCATCTCGAATCGACTTTGAGTCTCGTTGCAGAGAGAATACAGAGTCGGATAGGGCTTCAAACGTAAGTCACGATGACGAAAACATGCTTGTCAGACGAGGTTGACTCCTGCTAGTATCCTATCGCCTTGAATGTCGCACCGGAAGCTTTGCTGAAGGGCAACTCGGACTTTGTATCTGATGTTTCCAAGACAACCAGTATAAGCCCTAGCAATGACCGTACTTCGAAAGAAAGCACGTCAAGCCTGTCTGGTCAAATCAGCGACCTTTTCCCCAAGGCTGCTAACCTGATTGGCCATGCCATGGATCTAGATGGTTTAGTACTCTTTGACGCCGTTGAAACCGGGACGCAACGAAGAGGGAACCGTTCGTCTTCTGGTTTCACAGACGAAGAATCTGCGCTTCCTAACGACCATAAAGATGAATTGTCCGCACAGCCGCTCTCGGAGTTTCGGCGAGATACTACAGCGAAGCAACATATGGTTCGTTGGCCTAATCAATCGCTAATGCAACGTCTGATTGCTGCGTATCCTCATGGCCACGTTTTTACCATAGACGAGTACGGCGTCTTTGACCAAAAAGACCAGGAAACAAAACCTGGCCAAGGGTTGAGTAGCGTAATGGCTACCCACAACGAGTGGAAAGAGCTGTTTGACTGCATGCCGAAAGCTCGATACGCACTGTTTCTGCCACTCTGGCATTACCAAAGGGAGTCCTGCTTTTCGACATGCCTGGCCTGGATGTCGGAACCTGGCAAGACCTTAGAATTGAACGATCTCAATTCCCTTACGGCTTTCGGTAACTCTTTGATGGCCGAACTATTCCGCCTAGAGGCTGCCACGAGTACGCAGCAGAAATCAGACTTCATCTCTTCCGTAAGCCATGAGTTACGAAGCCCCTTACATGGAATTCTAGCGACTATAGAGCTCCTGCAAGAGGATCTCAATGATCCCCATCTGCTCTCTCTGACTCAAATGATTGAGTCTTGCAGCTATACTCTACTGGATACTTTCGATCATCTCCTGGAGTTCTCGAAAATCAACAGTCACAAGGCAACGAGACACTTGGCCCACACGAAGCTCAAAACTGGCAGTGCATCTGCGAAGAAAATGGAGATTGACCTAGGCTGTATCGTTGAAGGTGTTTTAGAGACAGCGTTGTTGGGTCACGCTTCGGCCTCGCAACTGGGTACGGAATTGAGGAGAGAGCATCAAGAACCACATGCTAGTGGAGTGGAAGGTCCACCTCTGCCGACACTCGTCACTACCTATATTGGCCACAACTCGGACTGGATTTCGCATATGGATCCGGGAGCCTGGAAACGAATCTTACTCAACATTCTCAGCAATGCGCTCAGGTTCACTATTTCAGGAAACATTGATGTGACCCTCCAGATTTTGGAGGAAACAGCTACTAGCCCACGGTGCATCAGCCTGTCTATCACTGATACCGGTGTGGGCATGAGTCCCGAATTCCTCAAATACCATCTATTTACACCTTTCATGCAAGAGAATAGCTTGATCTCAGGCATCGGACTAGGCTTGAATATAGTCAAAAATATCGTCGAATCGCTCCATGG
>JUDZ01008656.1:0-10617 GCA_000812845.1 Stagonosporopsis tanaceti | reverse complement strand
CTGTAACTGATCTCGAATTGAATGAAGGCATTTAGAAACCAGACGAACGCACCAACTTCCGCGCTATTAATAGATCACTGTAAACAAACGCATCCCTCCGCGGGGTGCTGTGGCTTGCCGTGGATCGTCATGGCTCGTGCTGTGAGATGCTCTAAGTCGAGATCTGGCAGAAAGCTTGTCTTGAGCGAAAAAGCTTGGTTTTGCGATCGACGGCACGATCGAGCCAGCTGTACCCTTCGATGAGCAGGTAATCATGAAGCGAGATTCGGCAGCATTTGCTGCTTTCAGAGGGATCGGCCCGCCTCCTGGTTGCCAGCCTCGATGGATGCATGGAAAAAGAAGTGTGCTCGCGTGCTCCAGCCCCTCAATACTTTGGGCGTCCCACTAGTCCAATCACATGCAATTTTCGAACTGATGCTGTGCAAGGATCAGTCGCGTCCCAGCACGAAGATTTGCAGAGAGCCGTACACACCCCGCAATCAATGCAACAGAACAGTCAAGCAAGAGCAGCAGAT
Organism: Stagonosporopsis tanaceti; assembly: GCA_000812845.1. NCBI lineage: Eukaryota > Fungi > Ascomycota > Dothideomycetes > Pleosporales > Didymellaceae > Stagonosporopsis > Stagonosporopsis tanaceti. The sequence goes on along the minus strand of JUDZ01008656.1, from coordinate 10,102 downwards.
AGCGCAAGAAGAGAAGATCTGACTTGGTACATGTTGACGCTCGAAACACTCAAGTTCGTATCCTCGAATTCAGAGAAAGGCGCCAGCCTCAGTGTGGCTTAACGTTCGTCTTGGCATTCGTCATACGCTCCGTTCTTCCGTTCACGCATTGCTGCAGCGACTTCATAGTGAATACCTGTTTGCACAGTGTTACACTGGTGTACAAGACCGGTCCCTGCGCTGCGTGCATCTCCACCGCAAAGCCTCACCCTCAGCCGCTGCCCGCGCCTCAATCGCCGCATTCTTTCGTGTTCAGCACACAACGTCTGGGCGTCTCAGCCATGTCTGATGCGGGGAAGCAGAAAGGGCTGAAGAAGCTCTTCCATCCTTTCAACCACAAAGCGAGCGAGAAGTTTGAGGAGCTGCAGGAGAAGCTCGAGCACACGAAGCTGAGGGACGCGCATGTCAAGGCCGTGCATCTCACTCATAAGGTCGGAAAGTTCAAGAATTTGTTCAACACCAACCATCGTCACGACGAGGAACATGAGCTGGCGACTGATGCAAAGCGCACGCAGGTGGGAGAGAACCATCGCTTCCACTCGTTTGCGCCAGAAAGGGAAGGCAATCTGGTAAAATGGTATGTCGACGGCCGAGATTACTTCTGGGCTGTTGCCGAGGCCTTGGAAAAGGCACAGGAGACCATTTACATTGCAGACTGGTGGCTGTCCCCTGAACTGTTCCTGAAGCGCCCTCCGTTCTACAACCAACAGTACCGGCTGGATCAAATCCTCAAGCGCCGAGCCCAGGCGGGTGTCAAGATTTACGTTTCTGTGTACAAAGAAGTATGTAATGTTCCGCTCGTAAGATTGCTGGACACTGACAATTGAAGGTCACTGCTGCACTTACATGCAACAGCCAGCACACCAAGAAGGCTCTTATGGGCCTGATCAAGGAGGGCGAGCCAGGGTATGGAAACATCAATGTTATGAGGCATCCTGATCACAACGTGTTCGAGAACGCATCAGACATGACATTCTACTGGGCGCATCACGAGAAATTCATCGTCATTGACTACGCCATGGCTTTCATTGGAGGTTTGGACTTGTGCTACGGACGGTGGGACAACAAGCAGCATCCGCTGGCGGATGTGCACCCTTCTGGAATCCAGAACCAGACTTTCCCCGGCCAGGACTACAACAACAACCGCATTATGGATTTCGAAGGCGTCGAGGACTGGAAGTCGAACAAACTCAACAAGCTCGAGTACGGCCGCATGCCGTGGCACGATGTCTCTATGGGTGTGATTGGGCCGGCTGTTTACGACATTGCAGAGCACTTTGTTCTCCGCTGGAATTTCATGAAGCGTGACAAGTACAAGCGCGATGAGCGATACGACTGGCTCACCATGGAGGGGCGGGAAGGCGAGGACGAGGATCTCATCGGTGTACAGAGGCCAAAGTTTCCTGTCGGAGACTATGTACACCACCCCAAGACGCCACTCTCCCAGAAGAATTTGGACAACCGCGGCACAGTGCACGCGCAGCTTGTGCGAAGTAGTTGCGATTGGAGCATGGGAATCTTGCCAGAAGAGCACAGCATTCAAAACGCTTACATTGAGCTCATCCGGAACGCAAAGCACTTTGTGTACATTGAGAACCAGTTCTTCATTACCAACACACGCAAAGACGACAGCAGTCCTGTGCACAACCAGATCGGAGCTGCGATTGTTGAAGCAGTTGTCAAAGCCGGAAAGGAGGGCCGCAAGTTCCGAGTCATCATTCTCATTCCTGCTATCCCAGGTTTTGCTGGAGATCTCCGTGACAACGCTGCGGCAGGAACCCGCGCAATCATGGACTATCAGTTCAAGAGCATCTGCCGTGGCGAAGACAGCATCTTCGAGCGCGTCAAAGCGCAAGGCGTCGATCCGAACGAGCACATTTTCTTCTTCAACCTCCGGTCCTACGACCGCATCAACATTACTCCCACGCTCAAGAAGCGCGAAGAAGAGTCCGGGACATCCTACATGGATCTCGAGCAGGCTGAAATCGAGGAGCTGGAAGCACCGCTTGAACAGGAGGGAGAAGAGGCACGGGCGAAGGCTGCTGAGCTGAGGAAGAAGTTCATGGGTTGCAACGAAGAAGACGTCGGAAAGGGCGACCAAGGCGGGATCATTGACCCCGACTCAATAGCAGACGACGCCATGCTCAACGACAAGAAGCCCAGCAACGAGGAATGGGAGGGCGATCCAGAAGAGGAAAAGAAGCACTTCTTCCAAGAAGAGCTCTACATCCACGCGAAACTCTGCATCGTCGACGACAAGTACGTAATCTGCGGCTCCTCCAACATCAACGACCGCTCGCAGCTCGGCCTGCACGACTCAGAGCTCTCCATTGTCCTCCAAGACCGCGACGAAGTCGACATCGAAATGGACGGACAGCCCTACAAAGCCGCCCGTCTTGCCCACGACCTACGCTCTAATCTGTGGCGCGAGCACTTGGGCCTCCTCCCACCCCAAGCCCTCGAGGCCTCCGAAGACCCGAACGCACAGCCCCCCGGCGAAGACTCACCCAATGACCCGCAGCCCGGGCCTGAAGCAGACTTCGTCTCCGACCCGATGTCTGACAAGCTCTGGGATGAATGGTGCGGCCGCGCCACGACCAACACCGAGGTCTTCCGCACGCTGTTCCACGCCGACCCGGATGACAACATCCTTACCTTCGAGGACTACGACAAGTTCACGCCGAATCCCAAGAACGACAAGGAGCACAAGCAAGGCCATCTGTACGACATGATCCGCCCTGTGGCAGAGATTAGACAGGAGCTGGACCGCGTGCAGGGCCATCTTGTCTGGATGCAGTTGAAGTTTATGGAGAAAGCGGATTTGGCTGAGAAGGGGTTGCAGGTCAATGCCTTCACGGAGTCTATTTACACGTAGAGCGGTAATAGATGTTTGGCGTTGTTGGTTGCAGGGACGAAGTCACGCGCTACGAGGAGCTTGGGGATTTCATGCTCTGGGACATTATGTTTTATTCTTATCCTATCATCACCTGATGCTTAATGCAGTATTTCTATCAATCCGACAGTCTCGACAACGCCGAAACGTGACCGACTGCTCGACCCCTCAAACGGCGCTGTCATTCTTGGCGAACGTCCTCGCGAGCGCCTCGATGCTGTCCGCAACCCTCTTGAACTCGTCCTTCTGCTCACCAGCGATCTCGTTCACGACGTCACTAGCACTGTCGTCGTCGCCGTTGCTCCACTGAATCTCCTCAGTGTTGAAGTCGACCTTTACGTCTGCGCCATACAGATCCTTGGTCGCGCTGGAGGGGAAGCCGCGGAGGGATGAGACGAGACGGAGCAGCTCCTTGACGTCGTCACTGGATCCATGTCAGCATATTTTGCTCTCTTCACAATCGGCGTCGTGGACTGGAGGCCACGGGTGTCTTGTCCATCCTAGGACTCCGTCTGTACATGAATGGGACTTACGCGGGCACATCTCCCTTCTTCTCATCTGATGTGTTGTTGTCGGACTTGTTTGTGCGGCGGATCGACGCAGATCCGTTGTGACCGCCAATGACCTCGACCTGCTGTGTTGGAGTACCTTTCAACGTCAGCAGACTCACAACCAAGCAGCAGCACAATGACATACCCGAGAAAGGCTTGGAGAGCGTGACCTGCCACTCGCCGCCGGACGGGGGAGGAGCGACTTGACGAGGCATTATGGGCTTGTTGTAAGGGTTCGAGGTATATAAGTGAAGAGGGTTGGGGCTTAGAATGTGTAGAAGCTGAGAAACGACGATTGTGTCAAGAGGAGGGGTTGCGTGCGCCGTGCTGTCATTTTGTAGCGCGTCCACATGCAGGTACACAGCTCCCTCTTACTAGTTCACTTCCTGACATCATGATGAAGCACTTCCGCATACGATCTCCGCTTTCCGCTCTTACTGCTGAGGATTGCGATCGTGATCGACTAATGTATTGTGGGAACCCCATGAAGCTTGTCGATGTTTGCTGGTTGGGTTTGGCGCGTGTGCGAAAAAAGGAGGGTGGTGAAGCGCGCACTCACGTGTCATGACATCATGCATCGTTCTCGGGAAGCAGCTGGAAAGAACACCTCATTCATACCGCATCTAAACATATGTACTGAGAAAATAAAACAAGCCCGTACGCTCGAGTCACCGACGCAACTACTCGGCGTCGCCTGCGCCTTCGAAGACAGCGACACCAAACGGCCTCGTCCACTTGCTGCCCTCACTGTCCGCAATGGAAATAGTCAGACGCTCAATACCAGCTCCCTTGGAAGTATAAGTCGCGGTCGATCCAGCCACCTCGACCGAACCCAGCGTTGCACCCTCGACGGTAAACGTCGGCTTCACAAACCCAGCTGCTAGTGCCGCGAGATCAACCTCCACAGAAGAGGAAGGCGCCACAAACACATGCGGGTCGGCCATGAAGTTGAGATATCCCTCGATCACATCATAGCCGTCTCCTCCGGTTGAGCCGTCCCACCAGTCTGCGATGCCGTCACCGTCTGCATCCCACAAAGCGCTTCTCTTTACGGTCGGGAAGTCCTCGAGCCCGCCGACATCCTTGGGGTTGTCGATTATGCCCTTCTTCTTGCCAACGCTTCCGGTGTAGGTAGCGGTACCGGTCAGCGTCTCGTTGACGATGCGCTTGTCATGGTCATCCTGGACAGGCTGTGACACTCCGCTGTCGCTGAGGACGCGCTTGTACGCCTCGGAAGCAGTTTGGGTGTCGACAAAGCTCTCGAAGAACGGCTTGTCGAAGAACTTCTGGTACGTGACGTTCTTGATCGTGACATCAGCCCAGCAGGCGACGTTGGTCTTCTTGCCTGTTCCGTCGCTGACGTATTGCACGCTGTCCTCGTCGAACACGCCGGGCATGGCGTTGCCGGCGCAGTAGTATGATTGGGAGCCCGGCATGTCGTCTTCATAGTTAGCGCGGAGGGCGTATGTGAGCTTCGAAGATGGCCCCTGTTTGTACAGGTTGGATACGAACTGCCCCTGGTGCACACCGCCGTCGGTCACGCGTCCACCGAAGTTGTACACGACGTTGTTGCGGAGGTCGAGTCTGCCAGCAAAGGCACCGGTGGGGTCGACACCACCTGCCATACTCCAGCTGCGGCCTTCGGCATGGGCGATCAGATTGTGGTGGAAAGATCCGACATCTCCACCGATTGATCCCGCGTAACCGTGAGCAGTTCCAGCAGGGTAGTTCTTGTGGCCTGCAATGTTGAGAGGCTCGCTGATCATGTTACGCTGGAAAGTGATGTTCTTCCCGTCGCGAGAAGAGAAAGCCTCGTCGATGGTCCAGCCCATGCTGCATCTGTCGAAGATGGCGTGGTTCGAGCCTTGCATGCCCATACCATCGATTGTCTGGTTGCTGACTGTACCAGGACGCACGCGAATGTGGCGTAGAATCACGTCGGTTGCACCACTAAGTCCCAATGGCTGGCCCTGAATGACCACACCCTTTCCAGGCGCTGTCTGACCGGCAAGAGTTACGTACTGTCCACTGATCGAGATGCGGGACTTTGTGGTGATGACACCTCCGACGTCGAAGACAATGATGCGAGGGCCAGTGGCGACAGTCAACGCCTCTCGAAGCGTACCCGCTCCAGCATCTTCGAGCGAGGTGACATGTATGACCTTTCCGCCTCTGCCACCACGGGCGAATCGGCCATAGCCTTCGGCCTCCGGGAACGCAAGCTGGGCAGCGCGGAAGGTGAAGACTCGGCCAATGTCTGTGCTGTTGCCAGAGACGACATCAATGCGCCAGAAGTAGGTTGCTTGCGTGTTCACATCGTTCAACGTGGTCCTCGGCTCGGTCAGACCCGTAGCAACACTCTTGAGCTCGGTTGGTGAAGTACCAAGCAGGACGTTGTATGTCGCGCCTGCAGCTTTGGCAGGTCGCCACGATGCAGTGATGTCGGTGGTGTTCTCGACTGGCGCAGCTCTCTCGTCGCGGTGCACTGGCGTGGGAAAGCTGATCTGTTTTTCGAGGGACGGGCCGTCAATCTCGAATCCATTCAGAAAGGCTCGGCCATCGCCAGCGGCATCGGGGGTGTATACAATCTCGACCGCTTCGCCCTCGGTCGCGCTGAACTTGACGTAGGATGCTGCAGATTCCCAGATATTGTCGGAACGAATGGTCTGCTTGATGCCTTTCGCTGCCTCTTCGCCATTTGCAGTCACCGTCAGAGAAGCAGCCGCCGGGAGAGCGTCCCACGCGTTGTGCCAGGCCAGGATCGAGTGCTCGCCGGCTGGCAGCCCGGAGATGCTCAGTTTGATCGCGACACCTCCCGTGTTGTCGCCGTTGTCAGCCACTGTCGAGATGCCCTCGCCCACCACACGCTCGCCCAGCGACGCAATGATCCTCGAGTACACGGCCTTGTTCCAGTTGCCGTTGAGTTTGCCGCTCGCAGCAGACAGCGTAAACGACAGCCCCGTGTTGTTAGCTTTAAGCTGCGTCGACGCGCCCTCAGCCACTGTCCAAGTAACATAATCGCTGTCCCCAGTATCGCGCACCCTCGCCGGGTTTAGGCGCACACGCACATTGGAAGAGGGTACCGCAGGCGCCGTCTCATTGAGCTGCCGACCGTTGAGGCTCGCCGGGAGCGCGGTAGCAACAGCCAGCAAAACGCTGGTCCAAAGGAATGACTTCATAGCCAGTAACGAACGTGAAAGGAATACTGAAACCAAACACCCCGGGCTGCCTGCGTCCAAATAACCCCGACCGCCACCCAGCGCACACGCGGGTTGGAGGACTAATCCGCCCGCGCGTAAATTGTGAGCCACACGCGGCGCCCCGCCTCATCTGCGCAGCCGTTTGATCGCCAACGTCAAGGCATGATCGCACCGTGTATAGCACGCACAAGAGGATATTAGCCCGAGGCGTCGTCGAGTTAGCCCGAGCCGACAGGGAACCGGCGGAGTACACAACCACCACCACCGCGCGCCATCCAATCACATCCCAGCCCGCTGCCTACATGCAGGTACCCTCCCTTTTACCCCGGTACAATACACAGCAAGTATTGTATTTACTGTGTTCTCCCCCATCCGGCGCACCACACTTCGCTTGCGCCTCCAACCTTCCTATCTCGTGCACTGGATGATCGAAATCTGCATACGCAGCTTCCCGCGCGCGCGCAATGTCTTTGAAACAAAGGGGGCCCCGCATGGAGGCGCGTCGCTGTGTTGGTGCTGATGTTCCGCGAACGAGCGTGCGCGATACAGTCGAGGTGGGTAAGGTGGGCGGTCGTGCGGTTCTGACGCGATGGATTTGAGGAGCATGTTTGGGGATGAGGTGGTGCAGTCACGTGACGCAAGTTGCAGTTTCATGTCGCTGTTGGCTGCGGTGACAGAGAGATGAGATTCTAGATTGGTTGCGGTGTTGGAGTGTATCTTTCAGACGGTGTCGTGGAGGGGTTTCCGTGGGACATGGATGTCGACGTCCAGTTCAATAGCCAGACCTGTCAACTGACGACGAGCTGTAGCGAGGTCCTCGCCCGCCAGACTCACAGCTCACCTGCTCAGACTAACCTACCTCACCGAATCCGCTCAGCACCCCTCCCTAACCTGCCTTGATCAGATCCGCAGCCTTCTCCGCAACCGCATACGCAGTCGTCATGGTATGCGCCCCAGGAATCAACGGCAAGATACTTAGGTCCACGACCCTCAACCCCCTCGTTCCGTAAACCCTCAACTGCCCATCCACCACGCCGCCCAGCTCGCGCGGCATCATCGCCGCAGTCCCGACCTGGTGCGCATTACTGGCCAGCAGCTTGCCCTGCTTCACGAGCCAATCCTCCACATCCCCATCGCTCGGCCGCTGCGGTCCGGGATCCAGTTCGACGGGCGCCAGCGGCGCGAGCGCAGGGGACGTCGCGAAGTGGTGGCGCAGATACTGCTGCATTCTGACGTGCAGCTTGAGATCCATAGGGTTGCTGAGGAGCCTGTAGTCGACGACGGGGTGGGCGAGGGGGTGCGAGGCGTTGAGGGAGATGCGGCCGCGGCTGAAGGGTTTGAGCAGGATTGCGGTGCCACGCGGGCCGCCCTGGAACAGGTGTTCGAGGATTGCGGAGGTGTTGGATAGGAAGGAGGTGTGCAGGATGGCCTTTTGGGCGGCGTAGCCTGCGGTGAGCTCTGGCGGTGTGGATGGCGGGAGGAACGCGGAGGCGGGCTGGGCTGCTATCTCGGCAGCGAGAGCGGCGGTGAGGTTCCCGGTGAAGGAGGGGCCGGGGAGGAAGATACCGCTGCAGACCACGTACGCGGCGTAGGGACCGGTGTTGTTCGCTTCGTATTCTGCGATTGCTGCGGCGCGGAAAGTGGCGTTGGTGGTGATTTGGGAGGGGTTGGGCCAGAGGTCTGCGGTGAAGTTGTACATACTCATGGAGAAAGAATGGTCTTGCAGGTTCCAGCCCACGCCGGGAAGGTCGACGAGAACATCCACGCCAGCTTCTTCCAAGTCTGTCTTGCGACCGATGCCCGAGAGCTGCAGGATCTGCGGCGTTCGGACTGCGGAAGCAGAAAGAACTACCTCTTTCCGTGCTCTGACAGTGAAGGCAGTGCCATTGCCCGACTTTGGTTGCACGACAACACTTACAGCGTGTTGGAGGCCTTTCACTTCCTCAAAATTCACCTTGATGCCCCTGTGCTCAGTGATGAGGTGGTAGTTCGGTCTAGGCGGAACCTCGAGCCAGTGGCCAATACCCGCAAAGCTGCGATTGTAGCTCGCTCCAGGGTTCATAGCGGTGGGGATCCAGAACACACCATGAGCGTTGCCGTTGCCATGCTCTCTCTGCACTTCGACACCCTCCTTCTCCGCCCAGCCTTGCCACTGGACCTGCTGGCCAGGGTACTGGTAGGGCGGGAAAGCCGCATGGATGGGCGTGGAGTTGCCCCAAGCCTCCAGGTCGTAGGTCACTCCGAATTCCTTCATCTCGTCAGTGGGTTCGTGGAATGTCGAGCTCTTCTTGAAGTATGGAAATAAGCCGTCCCAATCCCAGCCGTCGTTCCCGGAAATCTTGGCAACGTTGTCAAAGTCATGCTTGCTGCCTCGATTATGCAATTGTCCGTTGACAGCACTGGCGCCGCCGACTGCACGACCGTTGATCACGGGAAAGGTTCGATTGTTGACGTGAGGTTGCGGTACGGATGTGATGTTGTACAAGAACTCCGCCGACGGCACGTTCCACGGTGGCATGAAGGAGTCATCGAGTGCGAGAGAGCCATACTCGATCATCAAAACCGTCTCTGCGATAGTGAGAAGGGCTGGTCAGCTGTGCTCTACACTCGGGCGGTCGATCAAGCCTCACTGGTTCCATCTTCGCTAAGCCGGTCGCCCAGCGTGGTACCAGCCGTCCCTGCACCCACTGGAGTCTATTAGATTGGATACGACAGTAGATGGCGTACTCACCAATAACGTAGTCGTACTCTTCGAGAAGTTCAGTGGCGTGTCGCTTGACAATGGCACTTCTCCATTGTGTTGGCAGGCCCTCGACCGTCGCCAGAAGCGCGAGTATATAGAGCAGTCGCGCAAACATTGCGCACAGAGATTGCCGCTTCGACCAATGCCAGTCCTTCCACATTTATATATTTGCTTTGCTCGCATTAACACCGAAATCCTGCTCTCCTGTTATGAGGCGGGGTCTGCATGGATATTCGCAACGACAGGGCTGCTCATTGGGCGACAGAATCCTCCCGGTGGTACCAACATTGCCAGCAGGGGATCCGGGAAATGTTGTGCGAATTGTTGGCATTAGAAGTAGGACACGGAGGTCTGGCAGAGGAAGGCGTGCTTGACAAGAGAAAAATACTCGTGTAGTGGTGGCTGGGTTCCCACGTGAACATGTAGGATACGTATTGCTGGCGAGCGCAATCGACAGGAAGTCTTGGACGAGCGGCCTGATGTCCAGTGTATCGGCAGCGTAATTCCTCCATGCAGCGAGCCGTTCAAAGGCATCCGGAACGGTCGATCACGTGTCGCATTTCGCTCATACCTAGATAACGTAAAGACATGACTGCCACATGATGACAACTGATCGTGAGTTGGGACTTGAAATCGCCCAAGACTGCGAGAGTTCGTATTGAGCTTCTAAATTGCA
>JUDZ01008655.1:0-10612 GCA_000812845.1 Stagonosporopsis tanaceti | reverse complement strand
GGGGGAGGGGGGGGGGATGGGTCAGGCGGCGTGCGTGGCCCAAAGGGAAGGGCGTGAGCGGCCGCAAAACGTGGTCAGCTGAGTGGGAGCGCGGGAGGCGGATGGGAAGGGAAGGGGAGGGAATGCAGGCACGAAACCTTTCGCAGCGGCGGCCGCGACACCACGCAGCAAAAGGGGGGGACGGGAAGCCCAAACACACAACACAACACAAGAGAGTCAGCACTCTCTCTTGCGTTCTGCTGCTCTTGGTACCTCACTTTTTGCCCTTTTCCCACGACTCGCTCGCTCGCTCGCTCACCACACGCTGCTTCACGCCCAGGTGGCAAATTCACGCCCAAACCCAAACCCACATATGCTTGCGTCCCAACTTCCCACGTCGTCTGCACGAGACACGCCGGTGCGGAACTCCCCACCCCTCCCCCTCCCCCCTGTGCACAAGAAGACGGGTACCTGCATATTGACACTTCCGCGGTGGCAAAGAGTCGCGAGGGTGAAACGCGCGTGCCAGGGGTTTCCGTGGCGTTGGGTGGGTGGCGATGAAAGGCAGGTTATGCGACGGGGTGTTGGACACACTTTGCGAGCCTTGTTGATGGCCGAGGGTTCCGGGAGACCCTGCATGAAGGGTTGTTATTAGGTGTTGCGGAGAGTTCTGTTGAGCGGCCGGGCTGCGACGAGATGTGGTAATAGTCATCATTGGATCATGATTATTATTGTTGCCGTGTGGCTACTGCCTGCCGGGTTATTGCCCGGCCGTGTTTCTAGAAGAGAGTTTTGTTGGTGGTGGCGCGGGAGGGTGGGATGTGGGGCCCGCTTTCGAGCGATCGTCAGGGCGCGCGGTGCGAGTTGTAATTCAATTTTACGATTCTGAGAGTTTTGCCCAAACGTTGCGAGATGGAAACGTGTGTTCGAGACGAAGATGCAGATGGTGACGTGGAAGAGCTGCGAACAGGCAGGTTGGGCGAAGATTCACTGCACGGAAGGTTGAGCACGCAGTCAAGTAGGTTCAGATTGGAACCTCACCACAGCAGGCGCGACAGCAATACAAATTAATGTTGCAGGAGGCGTGTGTAGGGCACGAGCGGTGCCTGAGCCGTCTGACAATTCTGATCAACAGTACGTAACGTAACGGGCGGTCCGGGCTAGTCAGGGTCAGTCATAATCACTTCTACAATCAATCTACAGCCAGATACTGGAATATCAATCCAGGTCAGTTGCTGTTTGGTTGGCGGGCGCGACGCTCTTATACAACTTTCGGTGAGGCTGGGAGACGTGTTGTTGTTCACCGCTAGACGCATCGCTTTGTTTGTTGTGACAGATGAGCGGTGGGCGTAGCGCCGTGGGTGGATGCCAACGTCTCGGTAACCGTTCAGTTGCGGTTCACCGCTGGATCCCACTGTTTGTTTTGAAGAACGAGCGGTGTTGGCATGTTCGCGATTCGTACACCGCGACCCCCTGGCCAGCGCTAAGTGGGCTGCACACATGGGCGGAGAACCGTTGGCTTGGTCGGGCCCACCTTCACGATGCATTTTCTGCCGCTGTGCGCTGGCAAAGGATCCGCCGTTCAGAATGGAGGTTGCTTCGTGGCATGAGTGGCTCGGAGCCCCGGCTTGCAGCTCCCGTGATGTCAAGAGACTTCTTTTGGTGTGTTGTGCAGATACACCGTCTGCTTTACCGCTGCGAAGCTTCGAAACGTGCATCAGATCCAACTGTATTGAGGTCGTCCGCCGCATGTCATCTGGGTGGCTGAGAGCCGCCCGCAAGAGTAAGGCCACCGTGGTGCGTCGTGTCCGACACAGACAGTCCTCGAAATCGGCGATTGTGAATCGTTCTGTGCGTCTTCTCCACGCGAGGCCATGGATCATGGACTGGAGGGCTTCAATTTCTCGTGCTGATTACCTGCCGGGAAGGGTGAAATTGTCAGACTCGGATAGATCGTGTGAATTGTTCCAAAACTTCGGGCCAGCTGCCCGTGCGAGGCATAATGAGCAAGGATTGTGCGAACGGATCCCGCCGTGCTGTCAACGTTGGTGCATGATGAGGCTGGGGGGCTGGTGTATCTTCGGCGAGTCATACTTTCATAATTCAGTGCTTGGAGATGTGGATACAAAGCGGCAACGAGTGGACGAGGCTTGGCCATACCTGCAGGCCACAGTGGAGCAGATCGCCAGCGCTGCCAATGCTGCAGATTGCTGATCAAGAGTGCAAGCGACTGGACTACGACAGGGTGGTGATTTACTCCTTCGAGCATCCGACAACCGACAGGCGCAGTGAAACCTTGACAAGCGTTAGTTCACGCAATGTCTGGTGTCGACTGGGGTGGTATGAGTAACGTGATCCAGTGCTCGCTTCAAACCTTGCACGCCGAGGCTGTTGCTGCTGGCGTTGCCTCACAAACGTCGAAACTGTCTGAGCGTCGCAAGAAGACAACAAACATCGACCCTGGTCCTGGACGAATGCTGATCAGCATAATGCAGTGGCAAGAGAAGCGATATGAGGGATCCCGACGATATGTTCGAGGACTGCTGGAGCCCACTTGATACCGGGGAGTCGGAGAGTGGCCGCGATGTGGTTCAGCGCCTGCCGGTCCTGCACTTCTTCGAGGTGGCACCGGTCTCAGAAGCACAGAAACGGTTTCCAGACGGCTCGCGCAAGTCACCACTTGATTCGTGGAGATGGGTACTGGACGAAAGGTGGCTGTAGCACGGCGGCGGATTTCCCAAAGCTTGCAGCAATGCCTGGCCTGAGCTCACGCTTGCCCGTCTCCCCGAGCACGCATGGGGCGCACTGCGCAAGGACACGAGCAGGTCATTTCTCCAGCACACGAATGCCATTGCTTGCATAGATTTTCCATCCGGACACCCTGCACAGGGCTGCACAGGACCGAGTGCGTCGCAAATTTTTCATGGTCCTCAACTCTGACCATTCCGAGCAGGCCGCATCGTTCAGACGCACGACGTGCTGTGTACGGCTGTCCTTCCTCTGTCTGTCGATTCTCGTTTCACAAAGGGATGCATAAGTTTAGCTCAGACCGCGAGGGGGACTGAGAGCCGACCTTCTTTCTTACTTTTGGTGACTCAACACGGTTAGACGACTCATGTGATATCGCGTTGGCGCGTTTGGGCCTTTGGGCATACTTTGTGCACACGAGACGCGTCCTGCGCGCCGTTTAGCGCCGAGGAACGATTGGCCGGAATCATGCGATCATCATACCCTGGCCCCTGTCACCAATGCTGGCAGCCTAGCACGGCTGGGCATGGGTAGGGCCTCCGCTGGCCTTTGCGGCCTCTGCAGATGGTCACTGCGACAATTCCGCCCGAGGAGGCGTGTATATATGGGAACCCGCTGTCGCCCATTGTTTGTCTGGCATCACCTGTTTTCATACTAACCAACAGCCGTTGCCTTAGGCTTTCATCACTTGGGTTGCTTGCGTGGACAATCCCATCTCTGTTGCCTATACTAGACCACTCATAAGAACTCGACGTCCCATTCCGAGTACTTGGCAACTGGCCCTCACGACCTGTACATCTACGACCATCAACGCACATTCACATCCATCATGTTTGGATCAAGATCGAGAAAGGAGAGCGTGTCCCAGGGCCGCTCGCGGAAGGAGAGTGTCTCCAAGCACAGGACGAGCACCTCGAAGCACACAAAGCAGCCGTCCATCAGTCAGTCGTCGCGGAAGGTAGAGAAGATGGTCCAGCAGGCTCGACCGCTCTCCCAGACTCCTTCGTCGAACGCCACATCGCCATCGTTGGGAAGGTAAGCTTACACCGCCACTTGAAGTGGAGACCAAACACTGACAACTCATCAGCACCATCATCACAGTATGCGTCGGAGCTGAGCAGCGTCTTTTCGCAGCACACGAGGACGTTCTGTCGCACTCGCCTTATTTCCAGGCTGCGTGCAGTGGCCAGTTCTACCAGGCCTCGAACAAGCGCATCGATCTCCCTGATGAGGAGCCCGAGGTTTTCTCGTCGATCCTCGAGTATCTCTACAAGGGTGACTACTACCCTCGTCTCGAGTTCAACAAGAAGCGTAACACGTGGGCTCTCGAGGACGCCGGTAACGATGGTGCAAGTGAAGCAGTGATCTACTCGCCTGCAGGACCCATCCTGAAGGACACTGTGATCTACTGCCAAGCTGAGAAGTACGGACTGCAGGAGCTCAAGAAGCTGGCTCTTCGCAAGCAGGGCCTGCAGTCTGGCATCCAGTGCTCCACCATTTTGACCTCTGCTCGCTATGCCTACGCCAACACACCTGACAACGACTCCAAGCTCCGTGCGCACTACCTCGCGCTCATCATCCGTGCACGCAACACTTTCAAGCGCAGCGGCACGATGCAGAACGAGATGGAAAATGGCGGTAAGCTGTTTTTCGACTTGTTCGTTGCCATGGTAAACCACATGGACGATCTTGGCATGTCTGTAAAGTCGCCGCGCTAGGCTGCCAGCTCCCACCCCTGTCCCGGAACATGTCGGGCACTGAGCCTCATCTCATCGCCCTTCACCACTCGGACCACCAACCTTTTTACCTCTCATCTCCGGTCTGCTTCATCTCGGCGTTGGACTTTCGACTCCTTTTCTCCCGGCTTGCCGTCATGACTCGTGTCATGGCTCGTGCGCCTCTCTTCTCACCACTGTTACGGCTCTGACTCATGGTTTTCCTTCCGGCTTGGCCCGTTCATCCTTGTTGGCTTTTCATCTCGCATCTCGTCTTTCCGGTATTACCTACCTCTAATGATCCGTGTCACGACACGTATACCCGGCTGACTCATCAGCCCTTGTCGCATTACCATTACCCTTCTTGTACACTACACTTACCCGTGTCGGCCTCGTGGTCAGACACGGCCCGGTCCTGGTTCTAGGTTTGGTCCTGCTTTTGTCTTTTCTGCTTTGCTGCATGGCGTTCAGGTTCGAAGATACCATTCTGGCACTCATTCGGCCTCCTCTTGTACCTTTAGACTTTTGCTTGTACTGCTGCTTTTTGTCTTTCGCACTATCATCATACCCTTGGTCACAGATTGCTATGGTCGACAGACCTACCTTGTTGCAGCGCTTCTGCTGCTGCTATTGGCAGAATTGAAACACGCGCCCATGGCGCGGCAGCTCTCGAGCTGTCGTCTTCTCTTCATTGCGTTGTTTCAAGCGTTGTTTCTTCTTGTATCAGACTGGTCTTGTATTACCTGTTGTGGGTTGGGCCAAATTGTAGCGCCTGGGTTACCATGTTTGTCGATGTGTCTATCGACCATCCTTTGATGATAGTTTTATTACAGTGACGAATCAAAATTGGAGCAGAGTCGTTTATTACCTCAACCATCTTCTCTCATGCAACCATCCACTGTGACCTTATTGGGAAATGCTTTGTTGCGATCGGAGGGGGGCTTTTTAACCACTTCGTTCTGTCCACTCTCCTCCACCTCGAATCGCTGCGCTGCGTCATGAGTGTCTTCGTGCTCCCCAGTAGCCATGGAGAACTCTTCTGCACTGCCACCTCGGGTGACAAAAAAAGTTACTCACAAAGAGCCACAAGTCGAGGAACATTAACACAAGCCCGCTTTCTGTCACGACATTATAGCACAACAACAACTAAACGTACTCCACACAAAGAAACAACATAGATGGATTGAGTTCTTCCCTCTAGCTCTGTAGTTCTGAGGTTGTAAATTCTATCGTTGTTGTGCTGTAAGGCTACACATCAGAAGGCCAGATCCGGTGTGTGTCTTTGACCACCTGCGTGATTACTGCTGCATTCCACGTGGTAGGCCTTACATCGCACAGCCGCACCCCAAAGCAGTGAAGCTGACACTTGGCTGATTTCATTGGCCGGGTACCCGGCACGCAGCAGCAACTCCCATCACACCACAACCCACGTTGAACATAAACAAAGACACGATAGCATCCGTAGGCCCCAACGTGTAGAACCGCGAATACAATACTCGAGACTATCGAATCAGACACCCACATCTACACCCAGGCCTTCCACCGATTCAGTCAAACCTTACACGCTTTACCGATCAGCAAATGGGTTTCAACTCCCCCTCAACCCAGTTCGGGACCTCCCGCTCGCACAACATAGAACGCCCGCCTCCCCACTCCGTCCAAGCTATCAGCGCGAGGCGCGCAGGCGGCAAGAAAGTGCCCAAGAAGTATCGCAAGTACCATAAGAACAACAAGAACAAGAAGGGGAAGAAGGACGGCGGCAATATCGCTACAAAGGCTGTGCAATACATCATCAAGCTTGTGTCAAATGTGCTGCCGTAGAGGTGTGTGTGTGTGCGTGCTGGGAGGAGGGCCTGCACTGCTGTGCTGCGGGACTGAGGGGATGGTGTGATGAACGCATGGTCTGAGTGGGTTGAGGACTGCGGACGCATACGCGAATACCGGTACCGCGGCCCAAAGGCGATAGAGCACGACGCCAGCCCTCCTCAACAATTCTATTGCACACTCAGCATTACGGGCATACCCAAGCCTTCATGCAGGTCGATCGACGTCGACTTCACGGCCCCGACCCCCAGGCAAGCGACCCAAAGCGTGCACGCCAGGCTGCACGCCTCGCCTCGCCTCGCGTCCTCCCAACACTTTCACCAGGGACGCGATATTGGCGCGTCGTCAGCTGACAAGGAACCCGTTTCCCGAGGTCGTACTGTGCAAATGAGCTCGCACAGCGTGGCCACCGTCTGAGTCTAGAGGAGGACGTGGAGGACTGTACCGTGCGATCGACATTGGTACACTACGCCGTGTCTGCAAGCCGTGTCTCCACATGAGCACAAACACTGTGCAACGCC
Organism: Stagonosporopsis tanaceti; assembly: GCA_000812845.1. Lineage (NCBI taxonomy): Eukaryota > Fungi > Ascomycota > Dothideomycetes > Pleosporales > Didymellaceae > Stagonosporopsis > Stagonosporopsis tanaceti. Next base: position 3,825 of record JUDZ01008655.1, on the reverse strand, counting down.
TGCAAGCAAAACGCCCGGTTCAGGACCAGGACCAGGAGCAGGCTATACACTCACCCGCCTCGCGTGCGCGTAGCAAAGAGAAGGCGCGATAGTGGCGCGAAGTCAGCTGAGGCACTCCACCGATGATTCAGTGCCCGATTTGGGCGCTGGCATGCGTGGGTGGAACGGAGTCTGTAGCCTATCTGCAAGTCTGCAGTCGCACAAAGCCTAAAAACTGTAAGCAGGGGGCACAGAACCGGTACACTACTGCAGGCGGCGTTCACTGAGTCGAGATCGTCAATAGTTATGCAAAACGGACAGCTGCAGTTCGCATATGCACAAGGACAAGGAGACGGACCAGGACCAGGCAAAGGCGGCCAGGAACCGCATCCGCCCCCAGTCCATCGCATCCCAGCTCGCCGCCAATGCACACACGCGAACGGTGACACAAACTTTCGTAAAGTGGGAACGGGATATCGACGCGATATCACATGACAGGGCGATTCCGCGTCTGGGCCGAGGACGCGGCTTGGGATTCCCTAACCCAATCGCGCGCACCCCGCCCACGCCGGCAATCAGCGCGGAACTCACCAATTGGACGCCGACTGCGCCGGAGGTTACAGATAACGGCAGGCTGCCGTGCAGTGCAGAGCACAAAGGAACAAAATGCAAGGAGGGGACGCAGGGGCTTATTGGAAATGAAATGGAGGTGCAAGTGAAAAGTTTGGGTCGCATATCTTTGCTATTCTTGATGCTTTGTGAGCCGTGCTGGACGGGGAGGTGTGTTGCACGACGTACGTAATGGGTGCCTGCTCAAAGGCTGCAATATCGGCATGGTCTTGCGTTTGAGGTCGGCGTTCGCGGGTACGGTTTTCATGTCGTGATATGACGTCTGCTCAATGCTTGCAGTTCTGCCCCAAGCTTCACACGCCAGTGCCGGGGAAAGCGCCTTTCTTGTTCAGCACTACCATCTGGTGCTCGCGAGAGATGTATCCTTTCATCAGGCCCTTAGATAGCATTAGCAAATGCCAATTCCAGTTCTTCCACCAACTCACCTTGTAGATCTGATTGGCTAATAGACACTCCACCTCATCGTCTTCTACTGCTTGACCACCCATTCTCAGGGCTGCAGCAAAATTGACGAGTGATATTCTTGACTTCCTGATTCTGTCCTTCTCCGTTTGTCCTTCCTTGAGGTCGTCGTAGCCGCCAGCCAGGTAAACCTTTCGTAGAAGGTTGCGCAGCGCGATGTCGCGGCTTCGTTCGAGTGTGAGGAAGATGCGACGCTTGACAAACTCTGGCTCGCCGTCCGCCAGGGCTTTATCGAACCCTGTGAGGTCGCCCTTGCGGATGCAGGAAACAAGTGGTCCGAAGATACGTTCGAGTCGTGGTGATTCTGCAAGTAGAGGAGCTCTGGGCACAACGTGTTGTGTGATGAGGCGGCAGGGGATGAGATATGTGAGAATCAGTCTGCAGACGATTAGCCATCGATCTCCCAATGCAAGGCAAGTACTGACGACTTGTTATTCTCAGCACCGATGTGACATGCATCCCACGCCTGCTGTAGGTTGTTCTCCGCCTGTCCCATGTCAGTGAACTACTCCGTACCCCTTGTTTCTGCTGACCTTGGTGTAGTCCTCTTGCAAGAAAGCAAGAACGCCAGTGTAGTAGCGGTATGTGACTCGGTGCGCTTTTGGGTACAATTCGAAGGGAGGTAGATCGGACTGGGCTTCGATTGAGCGAACGACGTTCTTGGAGAGGCTGATGGCTTTCAGCTGTTCACAAGTCAGTCATCGAGGGTCACTGTGCTTGCGACAGGGGAGGTACCTTGAAGTAGGTCTTGAATTGCAGGTTGGCTACACAGTAGACGCCCCACTTGCGGGACTCTGAGATCTCTGGGTTTCTGATTCACTGTCAGAAGCAGTGGATAAGCGAGAAGTAGGGTCATGGCACACCTGTCACCCAAGCAAAGAGCAAAGATCCTGTTGAACACGCGCGCAGCTTCCTCCAGCTTCTGGTTCTGTGCCACCGTGCTCACGATGTCGTCCGAGAAGCTGTTGTTGACAGTCGCCGGCTTTGACTTGGCTAGTTGGTCGTCTGCCTTGATTGCTATCCTGCGCAGATGGTTCGCAGTGAAGTACAGCGTGAATATGGCCCACGCCGGCAGCGCCCCGCCTGAGATGTGCTTGATGAAGCTACTCGTCAGGTCTTTCCAGGCATCATACACAGCAATGTATTGCGTCGCTCCCAGCCGACCTTGATTTGATGCTTCGTCTGCCTTGATAATCTCCTTCACAGCACGCCAGTAGCTCACGATGATGTCGCCCCACGCGCCGCTCTCCTTCTGTGTCATGCGAGTCGTCTTGTTGTGCTTGAGCACGTAGCGAACGTCGCCGTCGACCTGCACGTCGTTCGAGGCACGGACGAAGTCATACAAGCGGCCGGGGTTCTGCGCGGGCGCGACAGGGCTGAAGAAGTCCGCGACAGGCTGCGCCAGCGCAGTTGCATGCGCCGCTTGGAACGGTGCGAGTGCGGCTTGCATGGCTACTAGAGAGTGCGGCGACGACAAGAGCGGGGGTCAGAGTCTTCTAATCGGAGTCGCAAGCTGTAAGGGTACGTGCGCTACCTGCGTGATGGCTGCGAAGATGTGTGCATTGCTTTGTTCTTGCAGTGCACTGGGTGATGGTCAACCTCGAAGGTCGGTCGGTGTTTGCAGCCTCACAGGCCGACCATGCGTTGCCCAGTCGGGAGGCTAGCGCCCAATGAGGGAAGGCGCACCTCGCTTGATTGCCCGGGCGCACCGCACAATCGACTGACCTTGGGCAAGAACAAACTTCGTCAACTCCACGGGTACTAACCGCAGCACATTCGAAGTAAGTTGCTGTCGCTGCGATTCCGACTGCTTGTACTGACTTTATCCAGATGGGTAAGCAAAATCCGTTCTTCCATACACGCGACCGTCCAGCAATTGCAGCCGAAGGAAAATTCAGATGAGCCCTGCGCAACGAGCCGTACCCCCATAGAGCAGACACGCATCTGCAGCAGCCGTGTCGAGAACCGTAGAGAAGTGCCTGGGCGTGTGCATGGTGGACTGGAGTTGGATGCGTGCTTAAAACTGGAAAGGAGGATGGAACGCTACAGGCACACGTTCTCCATTGCGACGCACCACCGCCCTCGACCGCCGGATGAGACACGTACCGCCAACGTCCCATAACCTCGAACCGCTCGCTCACTTTGTCTGCAATTGCTGGACCTGCTCAATCGCTGTCACGTCGATCCTGTGAACGCAATACTGACTTGCACAGCTCGCTTCCAGGAATACCAGGTCATCGGCCGCCACCTCCCCAGCGAGGCCAACCCCACCCCCAAGATCTACCGCATGCGCATTTTTGCGCCCAACGATGTTGTTGCCAAGTCGCGGTTCTGGTACTTCCTCGGCAAGCTCCGCAAGATCAAGAAGGCGAACGGCGAGATCATCTCCCTGAACCAGGTGCGTAGCAGACGAGCAGGAATACGTAGAGGACTGCAGCTGACAGCGTCAGATCACCGAGAAGCGCCCCCAGAAGGTCAAGAACTTCGGTATCTGGATCCGCTACGACTCGCGCTCCGGCACCCACAACATGTACAAGGAGTACCGTGAGATGTCCCGTGTCGCCGCCGTCGATGCCCTTTACCAGGATATGGCCGCCCGTCACCGATCCCGCTTCAGGTCGGTTCAGGTATGCGGCACTCCCCACTGAACTGCGGTTTCAGTATTAACAACGTGTAGATCCTCAAGGTTGTTGAGCTCGAGAAGAACGACGACGTCCGCCGCCCATACATCAAGCAGCTCCTTGTCAAGGGCCT
>JUDZ01008654.1:0-10591 GCA_000812845.1 Stagonosporopsis tanaceti | reverse complement strand
CGCGTGGGGAAAAGACAAGCAAACTCTTGGCAGATCACTGTGACTTCCAGATTCGCAGAGATTGGCGGGACGACGTTCAGCGAATGACGCACTTGAATCCATCTGGAGTAGCGCCATGGGCGCCGAGATCACACGACAGATTCGATGGTGACACCGATCTCGCATTGGTGGAACCGAGCGCCAGGTTCACATCGATCCCGTGTAACAAGGGAAGATGAAGCGAGGATCTGTGAGCAGACCCTCGAAGATAGTCTTGCACGGTACGTTCGCTATGGTAATTCAGCCAAGGCCATGGTAAGTACTCGATAACAGACATGGTGTTGAGTTGTGAAGCTGGTCGCACTATTTGTCCGAGACCGAAGACTCCCGGCAGAGCACGATCTGAGGGAGTGTCGCAGGCCAGACGTCGATGGTTTGCAGGTAATGCTTCACCAAATTTATTCGGAGGGGCGAGTGAAGAATGTGTGCTGTTGATTCTAGCGACCATAGGATTAACCGTCAAGCGTGCAGAGCGAATCATTGCAAACGAGGTCCACAAGCCACGGCCGCAAAAATAAGATCAGATTCTCCCTGGCCCCATAGCCCGAGCTTCTCCTGAAACCTGCCTCAAGACGACCGAGATAATTATGTCAAGGATGTCAATCCGGCTGCGATTAGCACGAATGCTGTGGTGGGATGCGACTCCGTGAAGTTGTCTTTGCCTTGCTAATAAGGCAACTGGGTCGTAGAACGGGCCACTGGTCCATGGCGTTGCTTCGGCAGTAAAGACGGCCAGTATAGCAAGCAGTGGATCTCCCACCAGCGCCTGGTGGTTGATAAAGGAAGGCTTGCCCCTTTGGTAGCCGAGTGCGTCTTGCAAGAGCACGCGGAGGCTACAGATCGACCTGCTGGATGGCCCAGGGCAAATCCGTAGCGCTACTGCAAGACGCCAAAGGCGTTTCGAGAGATGAGGCTGCGTGACACCAGTCGCCGAGGAGCTGAACCAGGTAGAGGGGACTCATCGTGCAGGAGGCGGCAACGAATCCTCTCCTCTGCAGCAATTAGCTGCGCGTCTTCCAGAAGGGGCTGTAGGCGACAGGAACTGGAATACCTGGGAAGGAAAGACTGACGGCGTGACAGGGATCATGTCGCACAACGCTGTGTAACCACAAGTGTATGTACATAGTAGTGTAGTGATCTAGCAACGGCACCGGTACTGGGCCACGGCCGCCGCCGCCGCCGCCGCCGCCGCCGCCGCCGCATACCGTTGGGTCCGGCCTACGGGCGGCTTCGCAGGGAGACCTGACCTGTCCGACGGGCGACCGCAATCCTGGCCAGGGAAGGTCTCAAGAAGAAGCAAAGAAGACAGGCCGAAAGGTGGAGAAGGAACGGTGGTCAAAGGCGCCTGCATGACGACGCTTTCGGCAGCAGTGTGTACGAGCCACTGACCGCCTCAATCGCGAGGTCCCTGGCGGCCCCCGCTGCCCCCCCAGGTTCCAGATTCCCAGTGGTGGATGCTGGACAGTGCCAGGTCGCGTCGTTACTTTTGCGCAGCACCGGCAAGATGCCGAGCCAGAGGAGCAGCGCGAAGGATCTGCGTCTGACGTCTGGCGACGTGCTGGGAAACGGCGACAGCAAAAGCAGCCCCAAAACTGCCGAGCCAGTTCGCGCTAAGGCTGCACTAGCCCGCATTGGCTGTAGCCCCTTCTGGCCAGGGCGGCGCCCGAAGCAGCAAGAGACAGAGCCCGCTCCTCCTTCTGGGAAGTCGCAGCAAGAGCCATCATTCGCGACCGGATGCATGCAGCACGGTTCGTGTGACACATAGATTCGGCAGCGCTACGCCTCGAATCATCTCATCTCGGAGCTTTCACATCGCGATGCGCCTTGGGAACAAGGGTTCGCGACCTAGAGATGCTACCATGCCCGCGGCTGCGGAACAGCCAGCCCGCGTTTGACCAACTCCACCACGCTGCTCCCTTCGAGAGCCTCATATTGGAGGAGTAGGAGAGGCACATCTCATTCGGCCTTGTTGTGCAACCTCTGGTGTATCTGTTCCTCAATCTGTCTGGCAGTCGTCCGCTTTGGAGCATCACTGTGCAGGGCAACAGGCCTGCAGCGCGGCGGCACGCTTCTCTCTGTTGTACACTACCGCAACATGGTGGACGTGGTATCAGATCTGGCAAGCTCGAACCTAGTTGAACATGGTTTGCGTCCGGGACAGCTTGGGGATCAGTATAAGACGGACCCAGATCCGCGCAATTAGCGTCTCCAGCTTAGCAGCAAGCAGTGTTCCCTCCATCAGCGCAACTCGATCTGGTTCTGTTTTCTGTGCAGCAGTTGTTTGCTTTTCCAACGCCACGACTAACAGCACCCTTGAACGCCCTCGGTCCTTCGCGCATCCCACGCCTATCTCAAACACTCCCTCCATCTGAAGCGCTCAAGTGAATCCTGCGCATCTCCCAAAGTACATATGGACTCTTATGCCGCCCCAATTACATCTGCTAATTCTATACAGCTTCAACTCTCGCTCTAGTGCCCTCGACACTCGCTCAATCCGACATCTTCATATCACAATGGCCGCCCCAGTAAACTGCCAGCACAACTTCAAGGTCGTCAAGTCCGATACAACTGTTGTTGTCTGGAACTGCAACATGTGCCATTCCGGTCCTCACTCCCTCATTTACGAGTGCGCAGCATGCAAGCTGAAGACCTGCCGGCCATGTGCTGCGAAAGCATAGGTAAGTCCAAATAAAAAATCCCTAATTGCGTTTTTCCTGGCGTTCTCGAAACGCCAACACAAGGCTGCAATTGACCGAAACTCAACGGAAGAAGCCCGCGGCGTTTCACAGACAGCTCCTTTGCCATTTACAAGTTCGCGTTGCTGACTCGATTGGTGCAGGTCAACAAGCGCGTGCCGCGTGCAGGAGGATCGACCAACTAGGATCCGAACATCTGGGTTACCTTGATCGATCACACCCAGCTCGCATCCTCATCGGCGACTCGCGTTCATTTTATGACTACCAACGATATTTCTTTTTCGGCTTCTTTCATCTACGATTGACATCTTTATGTCGGCTCTATTGATTTAGCACGGCGTTTCGGCGGCTTGACATCTGGCGGCCCTTTGATCCAAGGGCGGCAATCTCGAATGGCCGGCCACTATCACCAGGCGTTATTTGCAGCACAAAAGCAAAGGATCCTACACTGAACGGACTCAGTATAGAAATGGGCCTTTTGCAACAGCTCGATGGCACTCGAGCTTCTCCTTTTTAGTTCTCTTGCATGGGTTTTCGATCTGAGCATCATAGGCTGGCTTTGCTTCTTGTATCTTTTTTCCAGTCCCCATGTATCCGGTAGATTTCGGACAAATGCGCTCCTGACCTAATGCTTTCGTTTCTCTCACATTTTATCCTCATTCGGTACTTTATATACTCTCTCCTGGGCTTCGACGGTAGCCTTCTGTACAAAGCTCACGTCTATAGTGGAGATAGTCGTTTTATGCATCCAAGTAGGCCTATCTTGGCAGCTGAATAGAGAGACGTTTACATCCAGTCCGAAACCTCAGGTCTATATGGTGTAGCTAGATTGTCTACATCGTACCCTAGTCCAGGCCGCCAGATCAATCGTCAGTTCGCGTCGCTTTTGACCTCTCCATATGACTCGTCCCGCGTATTGTTGGCAATCCCTGGCAGTCTCCGCCGCCCGAGTATCTACCCTCGCCTCGATGCCGGTATTGAGATCCGCCCCAATCTGCGCATTGACACCGATGGTACCTCGGCGATCAAAGGTACCCACGCCGTAAACTTGCATTGGTACTTTTCCATCTGCTTAAGTTGTATACGCGGAGTTCTTCTTCTTATTTTAACTTAGCGCGACGGACCAATCGAAGGACGGCCCACAATGTCAGAGACCCATAGCCCTTGTATGCATAGGACTCACACCATGTCTAGAAGGACCATGTTGGAAGTTAGAGCGAGCCGTCACTCCTGCGGATTTTTCCGTTAGCGGAGCGATTGGATCATGCGTCTTGCACGGGCCTAGTTGAGCTTGAAGAAGTTTACTAGCTGCCTGATAACTTGGGCGCATGCAATGTACAATCAAAGAGCAATCGAGTAAGGTTTCGCTAAGAAGGAGAGGGAGGACAGCGTCTCCAGATAGCCGTCAGTGCTCGCATTAGAAACCTTACTTTATAATACTTTTAAGCTTGGCCATTGCAGGGGCTGGCGTTCGGTCATTCGCCCCACCAACCTCGCACGGACTCACACGACCGCGTCCAGATTCACGACTGCTCAGCACGTACAAGACCAATGCGCCTCTCTGGTAACCGGGAAGTCATTTGTATTCGACATTTCTGCATGTTTAGGTACTGCTTTCCGCCAACTGAGTCTCGCTTACGTGTTGCCACACTCACCGGCCTTCCCAGGCAACCATGCAGGTTCCTCGTCGTCTGACGCCTCTGTAAGCACACACTCAGCCGCAAGTGCTCTGCCAGCCAATTGCTGTCTTCGGCCCCCAACCTGCTGCACGACCATAGACAACAAAACGCCAGCGGCAGCCCTGTTTCTGTCTTCTCTTGCACTCTTTCCTCATCTGATCAACATTGTGTACTTCTTCTGAGAAAAACCTATGAAACTTCGACGGGCCTGCTTGTGAGCATCAGCATGCCGGCCTGGTAGTAAATCACTAATCCTGCAAGACCAGTGAAAATGAGTTCTGTCCAAGGCAACAGTAACCAAGGCACAAATGCTCCCCAGGAGGTGATTAATGATTTCTGGGATAATCTAATAACCAAAAAGCCTGGCAAAGTCACCAGAATCTTCCCCTCATCGCTGTACATTAATCTACTCCCACCAGCCCACAAGCAGGGGACTGTCAAAGGCCACAATGCGGCTGAGTCCTACGAGGCTGCAGCTAAGGACTGCAGAGCTCGGGTACAACGCATAATAAGAGAATGCCACCGAACGAACGAGAAGTTCACCGACCCGGATTTCGATATTACTGCTCAGCCATTGAACTGCCTCGAAGGCCTTATGCGATGGTACAAAGACCCAGAGTCATCATCGTCCGCGCAGGTTGTTAGTCCAGGACGTTTGGGCTTCGCACTACGTACTCTCATCGAGGCCGATGTGCTGTGTCAGGATGCCGCGCCGTTTCACCTCAAAAACACCACAGATGTACTCCTGAACAATCGCGCCAATCTCCAGCCTCCGGGTCCGCAGGCGTGGCACCGTATTGATTGGATCTTCGAAGACCCAAAGTTCGAGATCGATGGCTACACAAGCAGCGATGTTGTTCAGGGTTCCAATGGTGATTGTTGGTTCATTGCAGCGGTCGCAACGATTTGCAGCAACCCTGATTTGATACGGAAGGTGTGCGTGGCTCGGGATGAGGAGTGCGGTGTTTACGGTTTCCTCATATACAGAGACGGCCAATGGATTCCGACGGTGGTTGACGATAACCTGTTCCTGGCTAAACCCGACTTCGACGTTCGTGGTGATACGTACGACCCAAATGGTCTCAAGGAAAGAAGATACAAGAAAAACCATCAGACGGGATCAGAGGCACTGTATTTCGCTTCATGCGCTCATGAGAATGAGACTTGGCTGCCGCTTCTCGAAAAAGCCTACGCAAAGGTACATGGAGACTACGATGCTATCAACGGCGGAATATCTGGAGAGGCAGTCGAGGACCTTACCGGTGGAGTCACAAGCAAGATCTTGACGGACCGGATTCTCAGCAAAGAGCGCCTGTGGAAAGAGCTTGCTGTGGTCAACAAGGACTTCCTCTTCTCTGCATCCTCACCTGGGTCATATGGTGATGATTCTGATGCCAGACGGGGGCTGGCTCTCAGTCACGCCTACTCCGTCATCAAAGCTGTTGAAGTCGACAGCGAAGACGGAAAAACTAAGCATCGGCTCGTCCTCATCAGGTACGTAGATTTCTACAACCATAGACCACCAATCAACCGAGTACAGGAACCCATGGGGCAAGAGAGCTAACGCAGCTATGGGTGAGTGGACTGGCCCTTGGTCAGATGGCTCAAGTGAGTGGAATCCGTACTGGATGAAGAAACTGGACCACACATTTGGCGACGATGGTCTCTTCTGGATGTCGTACGAGGATCTACTCAAGCGGTTTGACTTACTCGACCGAACGCGGTTGTTTGATCACAACTGGACGATTGTACAGCAGTGGACAAGCGTGCCTGTAGGATGGGTTACCGGGTTTCTCAATACGAAGTTCTCTTTCGAGACAAAGCAAAAGGGAACTGTTGTAGTCCAGCTTTGTCAGGTAAGGAGGTCACCCTCGCTACAGAAACGCAGATGCTGACTTGTTTAGCTCGATGATCGATACTTTCGGGGTCTTGAAGGCAAATACAGTTTTGATCTGCACTTCATACTCCAAGAGAAAGATTCCGAGGCCGGTGACTACATTGTCCGTGCACGTGGCGCCTGGTTTGGCAATCGTAGCATATCTGCCGAAGTTGATCTCGAGCCTGGCGTCTACGAGGTTCTGCCAAAGATCGAGGCGAAGCGAAACGCAGATTCACCAGATGTTCATGAAGTAGTTACAAAGGTAGCCGAGCGTAATCCTCAGAAGCTGAGGCAGATCGGGCTGAATTACGACCTTGCCAACGCCATGGGAATTGACCAGCTCAGTGAGGAGGAACAAAAGTTGGTAGAGAATGAAAAGAAAGAGGCTGTAGAGAAGAAGAGGAAGGAGAAAGAGGCTGTTGACAAGGAGAAGGCTGCGTTCGAAGCATGGAAGAGGGAAGAGAAAGAGGAATACGAGATCTGGAAAAGACAGAGGGAGCGATCAGAAGAACAAGTCAAGATCAAGATTGCTAAGCCTGAGCCTAAGCCTGAGCATACTAGCACGGATCTTGTTGCATCGGGGACCGAGAGTGCCTCGCTGGTTGCTGGAAGTGCGCAAGGAAAGCCTGCTCCGCCTGCTGCTGAAGTCAGTGACACAGCTTCGTTGAAAGGTCCAACAGCGGAGCTATATGAAAACACAACAGCAAACACAACGTTTGAAGCAGAGCTTGCTAGTCAAGCAGAGAGATCCAGGTCTGACGGCGGAAACGCGCCCAGTGATGACGACGAAGCAGAGCACACGCCCGATGAAGGCCCTGAGCCGTACAATCGTGGCCCACCCAGAGCTGAATACCTCAGAAAGCGTCCTCCACCTCACATGTATCGACCGGTTCCTCGTGGCTACTATGGCGATGAGCCAGGTCCAGGACGTGCCCCACGTGATCGTCTTCCAGAAGACAACAGATCAAAACCATGGAACGCAGTCTGTGTGTTGGGTCTCAGGATATACAGTCAGGACGCAGGAGTGAGTATCAAATTGGTGAAGCCAAAGAACGCCGAAGAGGGAGCAATCTTGGACGTTGGTGGAGACACCGCAGCAGGAGCTACTATGTGATTGAGACGGGTAGTATTTCTTATATTGGAGGATCGAGCTTGCACATTACGCTCTCTGACCACACTATGAAGACAAAATACAGATGGAAACTGTAACGAGAGGTATTACACCACACAGCACTTAAGTCAACGATTGATAGCACCTTCCTGAAGTACTACGTGGAGGCTGCCAAGAGCAATGATTTCCTTATCGGGAGTATTGCGGCTTCGTGCGGCATTCCTGCCATGCTGTGAGTGAGGTTTAGGATGGCAAGCGCTGAACATGGTTGAGGGTCCCACAGCACGTCTAATCGTGCGGTATTTCCAATGCACGTACCTCCACTCGGACATCCTATCGCTACAGATCAGTATTACTATCGAACGACCATTCGCTATTAGAAGCGTCCAGTTCTACATACAGCTTGCTCTTCTTACACCGTTTAGTCTTCGCAGTATAACATCGAGCTACCATGGGAACCACCGATATCTCAAACGAAGACCTCTACCACTACGACGGTTGTGACGAAATTCCACAGCACGTCCTAGACGGCCTACGGGCCAGACAGTCACGGCAGGACTCTGGCATCAACTTTACCATGCTGTTCGATGCCATTCACAACAAAGCCTCTGGAATACTGTTCGCATCACAAAGCGCAGCACAGATCTCCTCTCGGAGAGCAGTGGATACACCATCTCAGCAACAGTACGGCCTCGAGCTGTCGGTTTTTGCCATTCACGATTCCGGTACCGAACAGAAGAAGAGTGTCATCACTACGGCCTTTGAAGACTTGCGGCGGTGGCTCGACGCGTTCAAAATTCCCGCAGAATACGTTGACCGCGGAGACAGGTCTCACGATAGAGAAAGTGGCGCAGTTCGCCTGCCGCACCAGCGTTCAGTCAGCGCTCACCCAGCAGCAAATCCGACGGGGGAACAGTCCATCCACAATTCGGGTAACTGGTGGCACAATGCCACTGGAGACAGAGACGTCTCACCAACTCGAGTACCGCTTATTGGAAAGGTTAGCGAGACCGATAACGAGACCGAAGACAAGCATGTAAACATTCTTTCGTCCACGACGTTACTGTTGTCGCCGCCTCAGAGAACGCTAAAATGGGAGGAGATACAACAAGTACGGGAAGAAGCCGATGCCATCGAGCGTGCACATACAGTACGAGTCGCACAGGAAGGTACGTGGGCGCGAGACCGAGACGAATGGGCGAAGAGCTCTGCGGAGGCTTGGAAAGCTTTGAAACCATATCGCCAAAGCACGGAGGAAGACAGCACGGTGCAATCAGATATCGGAAAGCAACTTGATTACGGCTTTTCCCTCTTACAGGATGCGCAGCGCAACATAGACCTCCAGGATTCCAGCACTTACATTCTTCCACGTATGTGGAACTTGGGCAACCGACCGCATCGTACTCGACTGTACAGCAACCTGCGCCTATTGAGCCGATATCTTGAACTTCAATTGTCTACGATCTGCCTCATTTGCAAACGTGTGGAGTTTTTGAAAGCTGGAACGTCCGAACAGCCCAGGGAGGCTGTCTCAAAGGAATTACGCAATTTGGAAGCCCAGCTTGAGGTGCGTCAGAAAGCAGAAGGTGAGTATGAAGGACTTGTTTTCGACTATCTGGGCTGGGCTATAGCTCAATTCGAAATCGACATACAAGAGCATGGCAAAAGTACCATATCTACAATCGACATACCCTCCTTCATCCTGAAGGATTGGATTTCGTCAGATTCGCGTTTGAGAGAACGTTTCTTCCGACTGCAAGCGATTGAGAAGTCTCATAGTCCAGAGCGATTCTCAAACAAGCATTCACTGCAGCCTGAGTGTGCTCCTGAGGAGAATGCTCAGGCGAGAATCCATCAATAGCAGGATGATGATTCACCGGATAATTATGTCCCGCGCACCAGCAGCCATGACTACGATCTAAGAACAACGCGAACGCTGCCACATTCTTTGAAACCAAAGAAACACAGATTGACCAAGTTGCTCAATCAGAATGGCCTTGCAGATTTCCAAGTCCCAGCCCTGGATCTAAAGATGGAGACAGAGCCAACTTCGCCAACGAATCCTGCCGAGACGGGTGTCTTATCAACCCCCAGGTCTAAACCACAACTCCCGACTCGCTTATCGTCCCTGCCCATGGTTCAAAAATATAACCCCAGATCTGGAGAGCTGTTCCAACCGAACAAATCCAAGTCTTTACGCGTGAGGCGACACACCAATCCCTTGGGTCTTGATGCTGAAGGTGAGCCGCGAGCGTAGTTGTCGAACTGACAACATAAATGTGCTAATGAATTTGTATAGAGCTTGCATCGAGAAGGCTAAACCCGCCGCGGCTATTTCTGTCTTTGAGACAGGCTAAACGTTATCGAGTACTTCAAGAGCCTTTAACGCCAGAGAATATCGACCATTATGTTGAGCGCCACTGGCCTGAAGACCTTCAAGACTTGCAAAGGCGTCAGTATATGATGGGAGCTGAAGGTATGTCGGTCGCGCTTTAAAGATCCCGAGCAGATGTACTGAAGTGGCGTAAACAGTTGCACAGAAGCTTTCTGGCGTTTTGGGGGAGCTCAAACTGCAAGCTTCACGAAAGTCTGAAGAAATGCATCTGGAAAGTGAGAAATATTGTACCAATGTTGAGGGCAGCGACAATACCCGTCAAAGATCCGAGACGACCAACACTCCAAGTCGCACTACAGGCGGCGACATTTTCGAATCACTTCAAGATGGCGAGACGTTTCTCCGTATTGACGAGGTCGTGAATATCGGAGGGGCTGAAGGCACTAGGGAACTTGATCCAGCCCATCAGATCGAGCACATTGAAAATATCGATAGTTACAATGGCCTAGGTGAGTTCAAGAGGAAACCCTTCGCGGAGGATCCTTTTAAAGCCGTGCTAACGCGTTTCAGCATACTCAGCACCGTTGCAACGCACCGGTTTTGCAGAGCGTTCCCCGAGTGGAGCAGAACGGCCGATTCTGGACAGAGTAGAAGTTACGGTGCCAGAGATCACAGATTACGGTTCGGATGGAGAGGCAGATCACAGTTAAATCACTATTCGAGTTGCTAGAGTGGTGATTCGAAAAGTAATACTACTGACACTGCTGAAATCTGCATCGAACATGCATTGACTCTAATGCTTTGAGTGTTGATGTTCTCTTTTGAAGATAGTTTCACCAACAACTTTGTACC
>JUDZ01008653.1:0-10585 GCA_000812845.1 Stagonosporopsis tanaceti | reverse complement strand
TGAGAGAAATCGAAATGCTTTCAGGGCGTATTAGCAGGGTTGTCAACGTCCGGGACATCTATGATACGTCTCTGGGGTCTCTCGTATATAAAGAAATGCACATGATTCGTTCAATAGATCCCTACACTCTGTGTTCTGTACGATGGCGACAGCAGTATGAGTAAGCGCTGGACTCATGGCAGTGAATAGTCAACACATCCGTACGCTTCGAGACGCGCGCCCTGCGCATACCTCCGAGGTTCTCAAAGATTGTGTGTGTCCAAGGGGCGCAATTGCGACACTCGCAAAGGCTCGAAATCGTCCTTCATCAATCATTTCGGCTCATGGCGGATGACTAGTCGGTGAAGTGAGCCTCCCAAGAATTTTCGGCTGCATTACAGTGTTCGTTGTAGATCGTCCCGCACATGAACTTTAATGCTCTAGATGATGTACAGCACCACAATTTCTTTTGGGGGATGCTTGCGAGCGTGTCATAAGAAAAAATGTATACGAGGTTCTGCCACAACGAATACCAGTTGAAAATGGTGGTTCAATGTTAATTAGCAAGAAACTTTATGAAATTTTTGATCGGCCCAATTACGGTTTTTCGGAGAAAGCACACCGTGTCCTACAATAATCCCGGACACAAAATTCATTGCGGCTGAGCTAGATACAGTCGAAAGTTTAGCGCGACTTGCTTCGGATCGATTATCGCTGGAGTGTAACGGTACCGTCAGCCATGAGAGCCGGATGCCGTGGTTCGCTGGCAAGCCTTGCTCGCTTCCGTTGTGTGTGCCTGAGCGAGCCTCCTCCTAGCTCCATTACACGATTGCGCGAGTTCATCAGAGTAGGCAAGGAGCGAATGAGATTTCTGCTCGGCTGTCCTTGACAAAGGTTGCTACTGGTGGGATGATGACCAGAGTAAGCCTGCAGTGGCCGGGCAGTCACAAACATGCGATTGTCTTGTCAGTTCTCCGCACTTGTGTATTGTATTGGCAGCCAAGGTGAGGAGGTGCAGCAACTGTTCAGTTACGAGATCACCAGTCGTACTCGTCATGCCGCGGCGTACTGCCCGTCTTGTGAACCGCTGGCAGATTCATGGAGCCGAGATCCTGTGCAAATGCTTCCGTGACGCCAAAATCCTTCCACAACGGATCGCTACGGATGAACAACAAGACTTTGCACCCGCAGTGGGGTGAACAGATGCCCCACAGATGAGCCGAGTTTCTTCCGGGAACATGGGGTCCCCACAAAGAAGTTTGTGTCATCATCGGGCAGTATCTTGTGGGACTTCCATCAATCAGCAGATCACGGACAGCAACTGCAAACGCTAAATACTTCCAAGAGCAAGTCATGCATGCGGATTACAGCGTGAAGGAACGCCGGTGTGCTACCAACCCCGCATCACCATTGCTGGAGTTGCACTGCCGTCAACGATGGCGCGGCACAAACCAACCTCGTTAGGGTTTCTGTGGCGTCGGCAGCGGCTTGCGAGAGGAGCTTAAGTATACGACAGGGTAGTCGTGCAAGAAGATGACGATATCCTTGATGGGCCAGGCCATGGCAGTGACGGCTGCAATTTCCCAGCCTCTGCTGCCCAAGGGAGACGGCATGTACCTATGCGTGCCGAGCGGAGCGCCGTGACGCGCCATGAAGTACTCACGGTACAAATGTACATCTGCAAGGAATAGGCCTGGACAAGTGGGGAGGTGCGAGCTTAACAGGTGTTGAAGGCCGTGAAGATGTCCAGGTCGGACGCGCTACTCCGGAGGCTACGGGCCTTGCTCCAGTGAGTCGCTGGGGACTGTAGTGCGATCAGCAGAGTGCTGACCGCCCATGCAGGAAAAGGTATCGCTCGACGCGTGTGGAGCTAATTCACGGGTAGCGAGGTAGAGCTACTTCCCTGCCGTAGCTCCCATACATAAAGCTGTCATCGTTGCCCGGCCATTGACGTCGCGCGCCCCTGGTAATTTTGTCCAGTTACCTGTCCAGAGCTTCACATTTTTTGTACGAATACAGTTCTGCTATTCCTTGTGTCGCCCGGGCAGCAATAACGTCGCCATGCACCGGCTCGCACAAGCATTGCTGGCTGTTGGCCTGGTCCAGGCTCAAACGGTGCGTACAAACAATTCCACACCAACACAACATAACAACGTCAATCGCACGTTGAAGCTTTGCGCAAGCTGTAGAGATGCTTCCTGATACCGCCTTTCTTGTCGCAGGACTATTTCCATTCCTTCAAGTTGATTGACGCACCTTTGTCCTGTTTATTTGGACTGTGACTGATATTAGCGCAGTTCCCCAATACCACGAACCCCACCAACAGCTCGAGTCCTCTGAACAATGCCGAAAGCCCTCCATTCTATCCTAGTCCATGGATTGAGGGTACTGGCGACTGGGCTGTACGTACAAAACTGCACTTCGCCTAAGCTTAGCATTAATGGGCATACCAGGAAGCTTATGCTAAGGCTCAAGCCTTTGTGAGGCAGTTGACTCTTCTTGAGAAAGTCAACCTCACCACCGGTACTGGCTGGCAGAGCGACAATTGTGTCGGCAACGTAGGGGAGATTCCACGCCTAGGCTTCAAAGCTTTGTGTCTGCAAGACAGTCCTCTCGGTGTTCGCTTCGCCGACTATGTCTCTGCCTTCCCTGCTGGTGGTACTGTTGCTGCATCTTGGGATCGCGGCGAGTTCTACCGTCGAGGATACCAGATGGGACAAGAGCACCGCGGTAAGGGTGTCGATGTTCAGCTAGGGTATGACTTCCACGCATGAACTTCTGCATTAAGAGCAAGATTGACGAGATGCAGCCCTGCTATTGGTCCTATCGGCCGCAATCCAAAGGGTGGCGTAAGTTCGACAAACGCAATTTCTTCGTGAGCTTTACTGACACAGCACAGCGAAATTGGGAAGGCTTCTCTCCTGACCCATACCTGACCGGTCACGCTGTTGCTGAGACTGTCCGTGGTATTCAGGACGCCGGTGTCATTGCTTGCACCAAGCACTACATCCTCAACGAGCAAGAGCACTTTCGTTCGCCAGGAAACTTCGAAGATTTTGGTTTCGTTGATGCTGTCAGCTCCAACGTCGACGACAAGACTCTGCACGAGTTGTACCTTTGGCCCTTCGCCGATGCTGTGCATGCCGGCACGGGCGCTATTATGTGCTCTTACAACAAGGCAAACAATTCTCAGCTCTGCCAAAACTCATACCTTCAGAATTACATCCTGAAGGGCGAGCTCGGCTTCCAAGGATTCATCTTGTCGGATTGGGATGCTCAACACGGCGGAGTGTCTTCTACTCAAGCCGGTCTCGACATGACTATGCCTGGAGACACAAGCTTTAACTCTGGATACTCTTTCTGGGGCACAAATCTCACCATCTCCATCCTCAATGGTACCATCCCTCAGTGGCGCCTCGACGATGCTGCAACTCGTATCATGGCTGCCTATTACTATGTTGGTCGTGACCAGGACAATACAGAAACCAACTTCAACAGTTGGTCTCGCGAGACTTACGACTACCGTAACTTCTACGGAAAGGCCGACTACGAGCTTGTGAACCAGCACGTCGATGTCCGTGGTGAGCACTTCCGCGCAATCCGTTCTTCGGCTGCCAAGTCGACCGTTCTGCTAAAGAACAACGGTGCACTTCCCTTGACTGGCAACGAGAAGTGGACTGCAGTCTTTGGTAACGATGCCGGCGAGAATCAGTACGGACCCAATGGCTGCTCTGACCGTGGCTGTGACAACGGTACCCTCGCCATGGGCTGGGGCTCAGGAACTGCTGACTTCCCTTATCTCATCACACCACTTGAGGCCATCAAGCGCGAAGTTGCCGACAATGGTGGTTTGCTCACATCCGTCATTGACAACTATGCCTACGCCCAAATTCAGGCCATGGCTACGCAGGCCAGCGTTGCCATTGTCTTCGTCAACGCTGACTCTGGCGAGGGCTACATCACTGTCGACGGTAACTTCGGTGACCGCAACAACCTCACTATTTGGCAGGATGGCGAGACTCTGATCCAAAACGTTTCTTCGCTCTGCAACAACACCATCGTTGTGATTCACTCCGTCGGTCCCGTCCTTGTCAACTCCTTCTATGACTCTGAGAACGTTACGGCAGTGCTGTGGGCAGGTCTTCCCGGCCAGGAGTCAGGCAACGCCATCGCTGACGTTCTGTACGGACGCGTCAACCCCGGCGGCAAGCTGCCCTTCACATTTGGCGCATCTGAAGAGGAGTACGGCCCTGATCTGATCTACGAACCTATCGCAGGCAACGACTCTCCCCAGGACAACTTCGAGGAGGGCGTCTTCATCGACTACCGTGCATTTGATCAAAAGAACATTACACCTGTGTACGAGTTCGGCTTCGGTCTCTCCTATACCACATTCTCGTACTCCAACCTGAGTGTCCAGAAGATCAACGCTGGCCCTTACACACCGACCACCGGGCAGACCATTGCCGCACCAACCCTTGGCAACTTCAGCACCAACATCGAAGACTACCAATGGCCCGCCAACCTGACCAGGGAGGGTACATTCATTTACCCGTACCTGAACAGCACTGACCTGGCCGAGGCCTCTTTCGATCCCGAGTACGGCCTGAACTACACCTGGCCCGAGGGCGCCTCAGACGGCTCGCCCCAGCCCCGCATCGCTGCGGGCGGCGGATCAGGAGGCAACCCGCAGCTGTGGGACGTCCTTTTCACCGTCAGCGCAAGCATCACCAACAACGGCAGCCTTGCCGGCGACGAAGTTGTGCAGCTGTACCTCAGCCTAGGCGGGCCTGAAGACCCGGTCGTCGTGCTGCGTGGTTTCGACCGTCTGTCGATCCAGCCGAACCAGACTGTCACGTTCTCGACCGATATCCTGCGTCGCGATGTGTCGAACTGGGAGACTGAGACCCAGAACTGGGTCATTACCGAGTACCCCAAGAAGATCTACGTTGGTGCCTCGTCGAGGAAGCTGTATCTCGAGGCAGACCTTGATCTGTCTGAGTACCTGTCCTGATAGTGTCGCAATTGGGCTACAGCATTAACTTGATGGAGGAAGTGGGGGTATGTAGAGCACAGTGATCTGAAGCGACGCTGTACCTAGTTTTAATGAGTAATGGAAATCATTAATTGACTAAGAAGCCGATTTTGTTCTGGTACTGCATAAGTCACTCTAGGTGATCTGTGTATGGTTTTGCCTTAGGTACTCACTTTCTACCGCCCGTAGGTGCCACCGCCGTGTTCTGGTTTTCCTCAATCCGTTGCACTACGCCAAACCTTTTTTTACCCTGATCGAATATGGCATATACAGCCTTTAGCCACGTATCGCCCAGAATATCGAACTTTGAGGTGCCCCTCGACTGTATACCACCGTACTGCATGCCGCCCCCGACCTTTGCGAAGCCGAGATCCTCCTTCTGAACTTCGAACTGCTTGTCACCAACCGCAAATGCGACCCGAGGAAGCTGCTCAATGGGTATGCCAATGGGGAATACCCAGCCTTGGTTCTTGTCGTCGAACCTCGCTCCAGGGATTGCCTCATAAACTCGCTTGCACAAGTCGTCGCTGACAAGCGCGAGAGTGGTACCAGTATCAGCGATGGCGGTGTTGGGGCCGCGCTTGATGATCTTGCCGTTTATGGACGCAGAGGGTGAAGCGAACTGCCAGAAGCCTTTAGTCGTGTCAATTTCAACATAGTGCGGTTCCTTGACACCGCAACGATCAAGGACTTCTTGGTCAATGTAGCCGAATGTATAGAACGATTCTCCTTGGTCGATCTCGTCTTCGTCGCGCCAAGAGCCAAGGTAGCAAGTAAAGAGTTCCTGGCCTTCCTTTATGTCGTCCTGTGTCATCTATAATACGGCGAGTCAGCCTTTCCGTCCTCAGACTCCAGAGCGACTAAGACTTACCATGTTTTCAACTGGCGTCGCAACTCCCACAGGTTTGACAGTGTTGATCTTGCCGAAGGCCAGGCCAAGGAGACCATCCCCTGCGCTCTTGCTAAACTGGGGCGAGAGTGTACAGGCCAGCTCGATAGCTTGATTCTCAATACAGAGACCGCCCAGTGTGACATTGTCAGTTCCCACAATACCTGATGCTGTAGAGCCATCTCCGTACCTAATTCTCCAGGAGCTTCCGGGAGTTTTCTTGAAAGAGCGGGACTTCGCAGCATCGAACAAGTTGTGTTTACCGCGGGCCGCTTTTGTCTTCGAGTCAAGCTCAGTGGACCATAACTATGCGTAATAATGAGCCAATAATGCCTAAGGTGATGAGAATCAGGATGACAGACCTAGAGGTCTGAACTGCCTGTATCGAAGTGAAGATTCATTATCTGAGGTGGCGTTCCGATCTCGACGGGACAGATGTAGAGAGCGTCGTTCTGCTTTTCATCGGCCTTGACGGCGCCGGGCTTGCCATCTTCCTCGATCTTGCGCAATACAGACTTTGTCGCCCTCCTGCTCTTCGGCCTGAATGCATTCTTGACTGATCTCGTCTGCTCTTCGATCATCTGGAAGGGACCAGCTGTGGTGGGTGAAAAATCGTATTTAGTCAAAAGACTTGCATATGAGGCAACGCCCGCCTTTTCGTAAGCAGGGTTGTGTTTAAGATTGATGCGCTTGAGGTTCGACATGAGAGCAGAAAATAAATATCGTTAGAGATATAAGGGGTAAATGTAGGTCTGTGGACAGCAAGTGATATGGGGTGAAAGGGGTATCTTGTAAACAACAGGCCGACTGCAGCTGCCCACCGTATCGAGCAGTCACATCTGACACCGCGCAATATTCTCCACCACAAGTGCACGGCCCCAAACCGGAAGCTTACTCGAATTTGGTCTTCTTGCCTTTTCCCTCCACAATAGCTTGACTGGCCCTTTGCGCATTCATGTGCGCCGAACCACTCTTGATTGACCTGGGATCGACCTTCTCGCCAGGTTGAATACTGTTAGGTCCATTCCTAGGAGGACGCGGCGCACGAGGTTCTCTCGGCTCCCTCCTGCCACCTTGCCTGTCGTTGTCACCACCGAAGTTCTTCCAGCGATCCGGATTGACACCATCAACAGGCGCCGCCGGCTTATCCTTGCCGTACCGCTTGTTGTAACGCGTTGTGGAATCTTCGGCAAACTCGCAACGCATCTCGCGACCATTCAACTTATTCAACAACCACTTTCTCCTCTTGTTGGGATTCTTAACCTCAGTGTCGTCGTCATCTGCGTCTTCCGCGTCCTTCTTCTTCATAGCTTTCACATCAGCCTCAGTCTTCATTACGAAGCCTTGAACAGCGCAAGTAGCAGCCTCGACGTCTCCGAAGGTCACCCAGGCATAGCCCTTGCATTTTCCAGAATCCTCGAAGGTCGCCATGTGTATGTTGTCAACCGACCCGCACGGGCGGTAATGGGCTTCGAGATCTTCCTTGGTAACATCGAAGGAGAGATTGCCAATAAAGACACGCTTGTTGGGTGGGTGGGCGCCAGCCTTGGCCACCGGCTTCCCACGAGCACCAACCTCCTCTACCTCTGCCTTGGGCTTGTCAGGTCGACCTTCGAAGCTCTTTGCGTTTTTGATAAGCAGCGCGCGGCCATCCATCTTCGTCTCGGTCAAGGCAATGCATGCGTACATGGCGAGTTCGGTTGAGAAGTCGACGTATGCGAAACCCTTGTTATTGGGTTTGGTCGTCCAGTGAGCTGGAACAGGCTTCGTGGACGGAGGCATGTGCACTCTAGTGATCTGCTCTGTCTTGATCTCGGTGTTCTCCGTTATGAAGGTACGCAAGGAATCCTTGGTGGCAGACCAGGGGAGATTGCCAACCCACACGCCGAACTCTGACCTCTTTTCTTCGCCCTTCTTCGCATCGGCAGCAGCGCCATCTACTGTCGCATCGGCAGATGCATCTTTGTCACCAGCAGCGGCTGACTTGGGGTTCAGCTTGGCCTTCTTCGCAGCACGGGCAGCTTTCTTCGAGGCTGGTTCGGGAAGGGCGACGTCGACGACAATCTCGTCAGGGAGAGCTTCACGCTTGCGCTTCTTTGCTGGTGTCTCGGCGGCCTCATTGTCTGAGTTCGATGCGGGCTCGGCCTTTGCTTTCGAACTCTTCTTCTCCTTCTTATCTTTCTTTGCCTTTTTCTCCTTTTTCTCCTTCTTAGTGATCCTCTTGACCTCCTCCCCCGAGCTCATTTCTGTGTCTGACATCTTGTTCTGGAGTATGCAACGAGAATGCTCGGCTTGAACTTTTTCAGCGCAGTTTTCCACAACTTTTTCGTGGAGCTCGGCTTAGTAACGGCATTAGCGTGCCGTGTGGGGCGCAGCGCATCTTCTCCGCGCAGCGCGCAACGGTTGCGCAGCATTGCGACGAATCGAGGAGAGCACAACGCATTCGATAGATACCCAATTCAAGTGATGGTTCAGAGCCATATAGAAGTTATCGAATCAACCACCGCCATAGATTACTGGCACTTCGCAGCCAGTGGGGTGATGGTTTGTTACAACTAATCAGGTCCTGTGCTTGGACAACGATGATCAAGTGACTATTCGGCGGTCAACGTGCCATACCCAGGAAGCCCAGTCAACTGGAGCCCTCTCACCGGAGTGGTGAACAAAAGGCGCTTGCGTCACACCTGTGGTACTCGTCGCTCCACGCTAGACCGCCCTTGCTCTCGCGCACCGGAACCTTATCGCTGCCTCACGTGCAGCTGTTGTGGCAGCATCAACTTGAGCAGACCTGCAGCGCCGCGAGCAACTGTTCCTGCAGCATTTCGAGTGAACTGTCAAACCAAGAGGTCAGCCTCGAGCTCTGCTGGGTGAATGCATCCTGCTGCCTGCAAGAGGCAACGTGGGACTCCAGTACCGCGGTTGACGTGCTCGCATCACGATTAGTCCGCCCGAACTAGGCAGCCGCAACTCCATTACCGCTGCCCCAGCTCCCTCACCTTCTCCACCTCCAACCTCCACTTCCATCGACCGACCTGCACTGCCCAGCAGCTACCTTTCCCGACAGCTGCTTCGTACACGCAGCACCGCGCCGCAGCGAGTCTGCAGCGCCGCTACCTCCCTCTTGCCGACAGTCGACCATCGTCAGCCGCTCCACTTGCCCATCATGGCTGCCACCCAGGTCCCCGTCACGCTGGACACGCCCATCGTTATCAAGGTCCTCTTCCGCGGCCAGACCCGGAAGCTCAAGCTGCCCTTGAAGGATCTCGGAGCAAGTGTTCTTCCAGCCAAGGTGCGTTACCACTCATTCACGCTGCCGGACGAGCAGGCCGCCGCCTCACTTCGGCAAAGGGCCCAAGCTCGCCGAGCTTTGATATGGGCGAAGACGTGAACTGACAACGAGAATCGTAGCTTCGCGCTGGCCTTCAGATCCGCGATGACGAGCAGGTCGTCTTTGAGCGCTACTCCGACTCAGCCGCCGCATACGTCACCCTCGACTCCAACGCCCCAGCAGTTTACAAGACGCTTTTCCGCGCCGCCAAGGCGAAGCTCAAGCTGCGTCTGAGGGCTACCGTCCCGGGCGAGTCTACTGAGCTCCCTACGCCTGCTCCTCCTGCTCTTCCGCGGGCAGCCGTTCCAGATCCATCTGTCTTCCGAATGAGCTCCGAGACCTTGATTCCTCAGCCTGCTGCACCAGTCTCTCCAGTCATTGCACGCTCACCGGAAGCACCTAAGCTCGAGGCCGTCAGCCCTGTCTCACCTCCCAAGCATGCATATGATGGAGAAGCCCCTGCACCCGGGCCATTCACGACTCGTCAGGGTAAGTGCTGCCTGGCATGACAGGAAGATTGATGACAGGCGTATACTGACCTAGTCCACAGCCTTCTTCGACAAGCTGTCAAGTGCCCCACGCGACGTTCCACTCACTCTCCGCCCTAAGCCAGCGGCATGCACTGCTTGGGTTGTGTACTGCAACAACTGCAACCACCCCATGGATGACGAGCACTTCCATTGCAGTGTGTGTGACAACGGCGACTACGACCTCTGTCCCGCTTGTGTAGATTCGGGCATTCACTGCCCTGGCGAGGGCCACTGGATGGTGAAGCGTTTCGTCAAGAACGGCAACGTTGTGAACAGCACCACCCAGCGCATCCCGCCCAAAGTCAAATCACCAGAGCCAAAAGACATCCCTGGTGCCTTTACGGATGAGAAGCAGTCTGTTACATATGATGATGAGGCGACTCGTACATGCAACAGCTGTGTTAAGGGTAAGTTGACTTTGACCATTGCCCTTTCATTGCTAACTTCGCTAGTCCTCACTGAGAAGGAGTTTGTCACATGCGAAGTCTGCGAAGACTACGATCTGTGCCTTGATTGCCACACAGATAACAAGCACGGCCACCACCCCGGCCACGCCTTCAAGGGGGCAACTCCTGAGACATCGTTGTCTGCCTTGGGCAACGCCCTGTGCAATCCTGGCCGAAACGCACGTCACAACGCAGTTTGCGATGGATGTGACAAGTTCATCTACGGTGTGCGCCACAAGTGCTTGAACTGCCCAGACTGGGACTACTGCTCTCAGTGCTTGCAGAGCGCCAAGATCATCCACCCCCGTCATCGCTTTGTACCGATCTACGAGCCTCTCACTGAGCCTCTGTCAAGTGGCTGCCGCCACTACGGTATCT
>JUDZ01008652.1:0-10566 GCA_000812845.1 Stagonosporopsis tanaceti | reverse complement strand
GTGTGTGTGTGTGTGTGTGTGCGACTGATGCCAGTCTATCATTCATAGCAGTTCGTAACTTGAGTCTATCATAACTTTAACGCTTTTCCCACCACCACAACCACGATCATCAGCATCACCGTCTACAACTGGCTCAGCAACCCAGACGCCTCGAGCAGGAGGACAATCTGGTGCACGGCGGTCCTGACGTTGGTCTTTGAGATGTCGACGGTCAGGTCGGCGTTGTTGGGGGCCTCGTACGGGTCGTCGACACCGGTGAAGCCCGTGACCTCACCCGCGCGCGCCTTGGCGTAGATGCCGCGCTTGTCCGTCTTCTCGCAGTGCTCGAGGGGCGTGGCGACGTGGACCAGGAAGAAGGAGCCGTGCTTCTCGACGAGGTCCTTGGCGGCCTTGCGGCTGCTCTCGAAGGGGGCAATGGGGGCCGCGATGACGGCGGCGCCGGAGCGCGTCAGCTCCGAGGCGACGAAAGCGATGCGGGCAATGTTTGTGTCGCGGTCCTGGCGGCTGAAGCCGAGTTCCGAGGACAGCTCGGAGCGGACCGTCTCGCCGAGGAGGAGGGAGACGGAGCGGCCGCCCTGCTGGTTGAGGGTGACGTTGAGGGCGCGGGCGATGGCGTCCTTGCCCGAGTTCTGGTAGCCGGTCAGGAAGACGGTGAAGCCCTGCTGCGAGCGGGGAGGGTGGGACTCGCGCAGCACGCGGACGACCTCGGGGTAGGAGAACCACTCGGGGATGTCGGCGCCGGTGCGGAGGCGCTTGCGCAGCTCTGTGCCGGAGATGTCGAGCGTCTTGACGCCCTGGGCCACTTCGTCCTTGGGGCGGTACTCGTCCGTGTCGGGCAGGTAGGTCATCATCTGGAAGGGCACGACCTCGATGCCGAGCTCGTCCTTGTACTTCTCGACGGCGTCCTGGGCGTCGTAGGGGCCGTAGAACTCTTCGCCCTTTGAGTTCTTGCCAGGGCCGGCGTGGTCGCGGCCGACGATGAAGTGTGTGGCGCCAAAGTTCTTGCGGATGACGGCGTGCCAGATGGCCTCGCGGGGGCCGCCCATGCGCATGGCGAGCGGCAGCAGGGCCAGGGCGGCCATGCCGTTGGGGTAGCGCGGCAGCAGGGCCTGGTAGACGCGGACGCGGGTGAAGTGGTCGATGTCGCCGGGCTTGGTCAGGCCGACGACGGGGTGGATGAGCACATTGGCCTGGCGGGCGCGGGCGGCGCGGACCGTCAGCTCGCGATGGGCGCGGTGCATGGGGTTGCGCGTCTGGAAGGCGACGACCTTGGACCAGCCAAGCTTGTCGAAGTGCGAGCGCAGCTCGGCGGGCGTGAAGCGCAGGCCGACGTAGTCGTAGTGCTCCAGGCGGTCGATGGCCTCGAGCTTGCCGCCGACGTAGTACTCCTGCACGCTCTCGAACAGGTACTTGACGGCCGGGTGCTCGGCGTCGCCGCCGAAGACCTTCTTCGCCTCCTCGTCCTTGTTGGGCTGGTACACGTCGTCGACGGTGATGATGGCGAGGTTGCGGTCGTCGCGGAAGTCGCGCAGGGCGACGCGGGCGCCGGGCTTCACGCCCAGCTCGTCGATGGCCTGCTTGGACACATCGAGCGTGATGGGCATGGCAAAGACATTGCCGTCGACGAGGCGCTCCGTCTGCACGACGCTCTCGTAGTCCTTCTGGTTGAGGAAGCCTGCACGCCTCCAGTCAGCGCACTGGCCCATACAATTTCACGCGCGGCGCGGCGGGGCCCATCTGCAATGCTGCCCCACCAAGCGCCGCGGGATGACGACGTACCCTCGAGCGGCGAAAAGCCTCCGTTCAGAATCAGCTCCAGATCGCACAGCTGCCTCTCGGTCAGGACAATCGCCTGCAGGCCCTCGGCCTCGTCGAAAAGCTCCTTGCGGCGGGGGGCATCGCGCGCAATCAGGTCCTTGAGGACGCCGCCTGTGCTCTGTCAGTCTGCTGCTCGCCCGCGGCCACTGGCGGCCCGTCTTACCGTGAGGTGTATTCGCCATTTTGCTGTGGATGTGTGTAGGGGGGTATATGGGAGAAAACTGCAACAGAGCAGCCACACCTCACTTTATAAACTGCAATCCGGCACTGCGTCGCGGCCGGTCGTTCGGCTCGTCGCTCTAAGCTTTCTCAAACGCAAATAGCTGCTCGCAATCGGGTCTGTGAGCCCTTCTCTGCCCACTTGTTGACCTCCATTGTGTGGCCCTAGGGTGTACGCGGGACCCTGTATGGGTCGGCAAATCCTTGGGACCGATTGCGCAATTGCACGCGTTTTCTAGAGCCTGTCTGGCCGCCTGCTCGTTGCCTCTTTTCCGCTACATGACGTGGGGGAGCGACCATTCCATGTGTCTTTGTTTGGCCGTCTCCGGATGGGGTAAATATTCAGCAGCCAGCGCATCACGAACAAGGTCCAGAAGCACAGACTACTTTTTCATCGTTTATTCTCCGAGCTGTTGACACTCGTAACCGGTGGTATCTCGGCCCCAGTTGTGATTCTACGTTATACTGTGGCTATCGTCGTGATGCCAGTTTCCAAATTCCATACCCCATTCCTGCCCATATGCTTCATGATAGTGACCCAAACGCCTGTGCTAAATGCTTGATATAAAACGCCAGAATGAAAACATCGAAACACACACCCTACACAGCCAGCTTTTGCAGAGCCCCGTTAAGGACTTCCTGTTGGGCCTTCAACTCCTGGTCCTTGAGGAACTGTGCGTACTTGGACTTGGGGTTGTGGATTCCGCACTCGGTCTTGTTGCGGCCCTTCCAGCGGCCCGCACGCTCATCCTCTCCGGCAGCCACAGGCTGGGTCGAGTGCCAGTCACCAACGCTCTTGTAGCCCTTGTTCAAGAGCTCATTGTAAGGAACTTCGTTGGCGTCGATGTACTCCTTGACCTGCGCAAACGACCAGTTGGCAAGAGGATTGATCTTGATCAGTCCACTGTCGTTGATCTCGATGATGTCCAAGTCACCACGCTTGCCTCCTTGGCTTCGGCGACGTCCAGTGATGGCAGCCTTGACTTGGAGTTCCGCATATGCGCGCTCAGCAGGCTCGACCTTGGCAACGTAGTCGTAGTGGTCCTCGTTCGACTCCCACAGCTTCTCGCCGTATCGTGCGTTGAAGTCCTCGACGGTGTCGCAACCGGCAGGCCTGTAGATGTGGACGGGAGTGTTGTACCTCTTGCGGATGCGGTCAACCAGTGCGTAAGTCTCGTCAAAGTGAAACAGGGTGTCCAGGAAGATCATGTCTGTGTTGTGCTTGTACGGTCCATCCATCTTAGAGAGCATATCAAGGGTGACGAGGCCAGTCAGTCCAAAGGCAGTAGTCTGGGACAATCCGGGCAGGGATGTAATGCACCATTTGAGGATGTCTGACGTGATGTTAGCCAAGAGATGTCGTCGTGGTGTAGCGAATTTACTTACCCTGCGGCTCAAGCTTTTGCAGCTGAGAATTCAGGAACTTGAGGTGAGGCTTGCTAAAGTAGACTTCAGGCAGACTGTCCTGGCTTGATGCTCCTGAAGCATATCCAGACTCTGAACGGATGCTAGGCGACTGAGCACGAGGTTCCTTCTCGAAGAGCTGTGACGACATGATGTGCAGACTTCCAAATGTAGCAATTGGCACGTGCGAGCAAAGCGTGTGTAGATTGATGGCGTAGGTGTGACTCCTGGGCGTCACGCAGAAGGAAATAGTACTATGAATCGATTGCTCGTTGTGGTGTACAGGGACAGGACTCTCTCCTTCTAAGGAATATATCGAGGCCCGCCATCGGGTACGCTTTGAAATCCTTCTCCGCAAAAGTGCCATAGCTGGGGGTGAAGACGTGCGATCACGCAATTCGCGCTAGTCCATGGTAGATCAAAAATCTTCTCGAAGACCTTTGGTAATGCAGTCCGGCCAATGAGCTGGCGGCAGCGATGAGGCTCGAGACAGATGGTGCCTGTGCATCACTCTAATGGCGCTCGTCCGCGGTGATGCGGTGGTGATGGCGCGACGTCTACCGTCCGACGGCGTGGGTTTTTGTCATCAACGTCACTCTCAGCCTCACCGAAGTTGGCCGGCAGCGATGCTTTTCGATGACAGAGCCTGCAGACGGACTTTGCATTCTCGTCGCATGAACATGCAACTACAGACATTTTGCGTTCCTCGATCCACAGACAATATCCTCTTGACGTCCGGAGTTGCTCTCTCGAACTCGGCCGATCGCGTTCGGGTCGTCGGAGTTGGGATGCGACTAGCCACGCCTCATAGCGGTGTCTCACCAGGTGCATCGGGAGGCTTGCTGCGATCGTGATTAGTGGGGAGTCCGAGTGTGGTGTTGTATAAACTGATGTTACCCACTCTCGTCTTTTCATCTGTCCTGCAGACGGTACTTCTGCTGCTGCCCAACGATCGGCCTAGCAGTCTTTTGTCGTACGACACCCGGCATTTCTTCCAGACGACCCATCTTATTCTGTTGAGTTGCAAATCTCATCTTGAGATGCACAACATCCTCTGTTCTGATGCGGCGGTGGTGCTGGTGATGGTGAAGTGACGGATGTGTGCGGGGGTTCTTGATGTTCGCTCTGCGAGACCGCTGAGCCTGCTTTTGCCGAGCACGCCTGCCCTCTCTGTTCAAGTCAATTGGACGAATTCGTACGCCAACGTGCTGCTTCACGCGGACTTGCATCTTGCATGGCAAATGTTACTATGCACTCGAATGTCACAGGTCGTGTTTCCACACAGGTTCGATTCATGTGTAGATTGTGGTGTCTTGCAATAAGCTCTTGCTTGATCTCAGACGCCAGCCTCAACCATCCTCTTCATGCCGTCTCTATCCTCCGCGCTCAGCGAGCTTGATCTTGCAGCCTCTTTCCAGGTTTCCAATTGCGCGTACTGCTCTGTATCAAGGACAGTTTTGAGCTGCTTCAGCAGTTTAGGTGCAAACTTGCCAGTCGCGTAGACAACACCAGCGTTGTGTTTGGCGAAGAGGAAGACGACCAGTGTCAAGAAGAGCAGGGGACCGTCGGATTTCTTCTGCTTCTGCATTCTCCGTGTCATGTCGCCAAGCATTGTCGCCTTCGATGACTCTAGAATAGAGCCTTCAGGCGCATCGATGGACTGCTTCTTGTTGAACTTCTCAATCGACCCCGTGAGTGCTGCGATAGCGGTGTTGCCAGACTTGAGAGCCACCTCTAGCCGCTGAACATTCTTGCGAGTTTTTCGACTCAACATAAGCCCTTGTGAAGCAGCTTTCGACACCGCATCCGGTACAAGGTCTGTCTGTATATACGTTGCGAGCAGGTCCGACAGCTGATCTTGCAACTTCTGATCCTCTATTGTGTCTAGACCTTCCGAGTAAATTGCGACACGTGTGACTACTCGATCTGTCCAGTACTCTGCGAATTCCGTTTCATTCTGCTTTTCGAGTTCGGAGATCCTGGCCGAGAAAGCATCGTCAATTGCACGTTCTAAAGTCCGCTCCTTGACGAGATTCTGTAATACTGGGTTGTCTTCCAGAATTTGATAGAAAGTGTTAGAGAGTGAGTACTTTGTGTCCACTTTTGGATCCTCTTTGAGCCGATGCCATTGAGAAGAGGCATCCGCCTTGGCGAGATCTAGTAAAATGCCACGATGCCGCGAGTAGCTGTCTTCGCTGAGCAAGCTCTCGCCAGCGCGATGTACGCTAGGCGAAAGACTGCGAATCATGTGCTCAACTTTCTCTAAAACAACTGCGTAAATGCTGTCGGGAAAGCTAGCTATAACGGGCTGCTGGATGGCGTCTGTCAGAAGATTCGAAATTGAGGTCCTGATACACTTACACTAAAGTCCACGTCTCCGTCTCGAGCTATACTCGCTGCACAATCTTTACTGAACTTCGATATCCACTCGTTTGAAAGGGCAAAGGTGTTCACCAGGCTGACACCCTCTGTACCTTCAAGAAACGCTCTCGCCTCGTCGACGGATGCATACGTTGCTTGATTGTCGCGTTTGAAGGCATATATGTCAACATAGGCTATCTTTCCGGATTTCAGATTATCGATGACCGCATCGTGTGCCTGTCGCATCAGCTGTACTGGTGTATATCGTACGCCACTTGGTGATTCATGGATGTGGAATTTCTCTGCGAATACCGGATCTTCAAGTAGAGTGCTGACAGCACGATGTAAAAACCATGTCGGAGGATCCCCAGGAACGTCTGAGGATCTTAGGTCAAGAGGTCTAGTTGATGGCGTCAGGACCTGCTTTGCGTTCCATAATCTTTTACTTACTGCAACTCCTGGAGGTGTATGCGCAGGTGATTTGCAATAGAATCTGACACGGTTGTCTCATATGAGGTGCTATAGATGTAGCCGTCCACCTCAGCTACTTCTATCTCTGACGTGTCAACGAGGAGATTGAAGCTGCTATGCGACATATCGTTCCTGCGCACGAATTCTTCTTTTGAAACAAGACCAAGCATGATCTGTTCTTGAAGATCTTGGTCAATGGCATCTCGTTGGGTCTCTGTGATGATCTCGCGCCCGTTGCTGCTGCGCAAGATAACTGCGCCATCGCATTCATCTGCTAGGCTACGTACTGTTTCCGGGCTCGCATTCAAGTCGCGTGCCAAAGACGTAATGGAAACTCTGTCATCGTAGACTTCTCGATTAGTCAAATTCATGAATGGGTCATATGTTTAGCAACCTTTTGTGACAGCATCTTCGAATGCTCGACGTACGTGTGTACGGGTGATGAAACCATCTCCACGGGAGGATACTATCAGAGGATTTCTGAGCTCACCCTCCAAGGACAAAAATTGGAAGACTTCTTTAACATCTTCGGCGGAGAACATGGTGTTTGTCCGCAGGGTGGCGTTGCATAAATGAGCCGACGATCGTAAGATCTGAGGAAGACACGAGGCTATGGGCAGGGCTTCGTGGAATCAGACACCAAATATGCACACGAGAGAACGGACATCGATGTCATCAAGTTTTAGGAAGAAGTAAAGATGGTGAAAAGGCAGCGGAGGACCAAAGCCGCTGATTGGTTGACATCATGAGGAAGTCGCGAAGCTTGGCAGCGGACTTCTGGATCGCGGACCTCAACTTCAACAGCAGATTGTCAGTTCGCCGCCCACCACAGTCCTGCTACCGCCACCATGTCCCAATTCCGCGCCACAAAGCTCGACATTGGCTGCTTCGCCAAGATCCGAACCATTCGCGACCACACGAAGCGCAAGGTCTTTGCTGAGAACGAGCCCGAACGGTATGCGCTTCTGCGCCTTTGCGCTGCGAACAACGACTAATCCAATTACTTGTAGACAAGCCCTCCGATACATCATTCGCAACACCACATTACCGCAGCGAGTACGCGCCCAGGCCCAGCTCCAGCTCTCTCAGATGCACTGCTACACGCGGTTCACACAAGTCAAGAATAGGTGTATCATGGGAGGAAAGGGAAGAGGTGTTTTCAGTGAATTCAAGCTTGGACGTGTGCGTACAGTGATTTTCGAAGCCCACAATACATCGCTGACAACCTCCACAGTACCAGTTCCGCATGAACGCGCTCGCTGGAAACCTCCCCGGTGTGAAGAAGGCAAGCTGGTAGAAGGGCATGGGCGGAAGGCTGTGAATATATGTGTATACTACTACAAGACGACACAAATGCATTGGGTGGCGTTCTTCTTGCCAAATTGAAGACTTCGAATCCCCTGGCACTTGACGTCAGTCTGCGCCTTCCCTCACCTGCCGTGGTAACAGCAAACGGCAGCCTGCAGGTAAACATGCTCACCTGGCAACGCAAAAACCACATCTCACCGACCGAAGCCCAAACACGACTCAACTTCCGAAACGACAGCCCCGAATCTAACCGCCTATACGTGAGCCACCATGTTCCGGCGCAAGGAGGATACCATCGCTTCAGATGCGTACTACCCAGCAAACTTGAAAGAGCTTGGGTAAGAGTGCAGTGCTTATATCAAGGTTCACTCAAGTTCTGACTGAGGCGCAGCTTCTTCATCAACAAAGCAGGACATATACGTATGATTGAGGCCCCCGAGAAGCCTTTCGTTTTCAATGCCACAAACATCGAGCGTCACAATGAGGTGCGGAATGAGGCGTTGCATGGTATGTATCGCTCCAGGTGCGCAGTCGCACAGGCAGCCCACTGACATACCAAGCCTGCTCTCGCACGGAAGTTATCGAGCGCATGTCTAAACTCGGCATTAAACAGCTATACTTTCCTCAGCTGACCGAAATCAAACCCGATGGGCCTCATATCCCGATTCTTGCTCCGCCAGCAGACATTCTCAAGGCGCGCAAGCGCATCGTTGTTGTCATCAATGACTCTTTGCAGGATCTTGGTGTCCTCGCATATCGACTGCTCCAACGCGAGCTTGGTCTTAATGGCGGATCTGTGGTCAACTTCGCCAAAGAGATGTTCATGCGCTCTGCTAGCCCTGGTAACACAGAAGCCACAATCACAACGCAAAACATCTTCGAGGATGGTGCCGGGGTCGAGAAAGATAACGACATTCCAGGCCTGGTTGTCATGAACACAGGCCAACTTCTCTACTCCCACAAGCATAACCGATGTATGACGGTAAGGAGCTGGTATGCTCTACCGCGCAAATCAATTGCACATGATCATATCAGAATCAACCAGCAGGAGAACTACGTAGAAGGGCACCGAGACCCTGCACAGCACGTCAAGTCCGTGTTCGATCAGCTTCTGTGCAGTCCGGATCATGTTTCGCCAGATGCGGAAGTGTACATTGTCGCGATTGAGGGTGGTGCAAGTTATGTCCTGGACGTCCTCAAAACCAATTGCAAGTACTCTTCTTTGGTGTAATTGATGTATGCGACTAATCTGGGGCAGTCGACAAATACGGTGCGCGCGTCACTGCGATGGCAATGGTACAGACTCAGGTGGAAGATTCGGAAGTTGCCAATCAAAGCCTTAAAGCGTTCCTACATCAGCGTACGCGTCAGTGGAGGTACACAGATTTGAGTATGAATCCGACGCATTGTACAGAGCTACCGGACAACTACTCCTCTGAATCCAAGCCGACGCCGCCGAAAGACAGCAAGACCATCCGCTGGAATGAGGAGCTGCCCCATCTTAGCGCTCTATCTAAGGTCCAAAAGACACTCCATCGCCTGGCAATCAGCGATGTCTCAACCAACGGCGAGAAGTCTGCATCGTCCGAGCCTACCACTGATATCAGCTCTGATTGGGGCAGTACCTCGGTACCATGTCCGACCTTTGCTGGTGGGAAAGAACCAACCGGCGAATGCATCTTCACTGAGCCAACTGTGCAAGGCGCCATCCTCTCGTTCTTCGAAGACGTCGCCCAGGACCCCGAGAACTACTGCAATCCGGCATTCTCAACCCTGGCAGAGATACCTCGTCCCACCGCTGATGCACCCTTTAGCCTTGACGCAGATGCCACCATGCCCGACACTGCGGACAACCAGACGCCTTCACCCATGCTGACGCCCGAGCAGCTCGAACTTGAGGATGCGCGCACGAAACTGGCAGAGATGCGCGTTGCACTCAGTGCTTGTCCCGAGGATGTTGAAGTGCTTGCCCAGGGTCGCGCAAAGCTGGTCGACAAGATCGCCAAGCAGGAGGTAGTGATCAGGGATCTCCAGGTGAAGGCTCTGAGCAGCGGGAGCTTGGGCGCAGGTGAAGCAGAGGATGTTCGTCAGGACTGGAGCACGAAAGTTGATGGGCCGCGGGTTCCGTTTGCTGGCACGATGGTGGATAGCGAGTTGCTGAAGGCGGCTGGGCTGGGCGAGACGGCAGACGAGGAGTTGGAGAAACTTGATGAGGAGAAGGTATTCGTCTGACATGCGGACTACAGACACCCAAGCCAGGTTGACCAAGGGTACATCGACAGCTGATCTCGTAAGAACAGTCCG
This sequence comes from Stagonosporopsis tanaceti, assembly GCA_000812845.1. NCBI lineage: Eukaryota > Fungi > Ascomycota > Dothideomycetes > Pleosporales > Didymellaceae > Stagonosporopsis > Stagonosporopsis tanaceti. Next base: position 681 of record JUDZ01008652.1, on the reverse strand, counting down.
GTACAATTAAAGAGGTTTCATACGGTAATGAGTGGATATATATCACACCTGGTATCACAAAAATCAAACGAAACGCGAAAATCCCCTCTCAGTGCGCAAACCCCACCCCCTTGCCCTTCGCCTCCTGCCCATAGAACCCGTACTCCTCCTGCTCCGCTACAGGACTAACCTGCTGCACCTGCACAAACCCCGGCTCCTCTCTCCTCCCATACCAGCTCCCCGCCGCGCTGGGCTGGCCATGCGCATGCGCCACCCAACTAGGATGGGCCGGCTGCCCATGTCCCTGTCCCTGGCCCTGGCCATGGCCCTGGTTTTGATAATAAGCATCCGCCGCTTCAGGTCCCGCACCGCCGCCCTCCAGGTCGCCAAACGCGCGCGTCCGCGGCGTCATAGGGCTCTTCAGGTACATGGCATTGGCGGTGCCCGGCGTGCGGGGCAGCTGCTGCAGCTCCCACATGTGCTGCCACTGCTGCTCGGCGGTCATTTCGTTGTCGCCGTCCGGGCTGGAGGCGTATTTCTCCTCGAAGGCTGCTTTTTCGGCGGCGCGGGCGGCGTGGTGCGCCGACTCGGCGGGCGTGGGGTACATGCTGTAGAAGGAGAAGACGAGGAAGAGGGCGTAGATTGCGCTTTGGGGTTTGGGTTAGCGGGGGTTTTTTCTATTGCAGATTATGTTGGGGGGGG
>JUDZ01008651.1:0-10539 GCA_000812845.1 Stagonosporopsis tanaceti | reverse complement strand
GACGGTAATGGTTGTGCGAGTGGATCGTTGAGGAATAGGTTGAGGAATTGTTCAACAAGGTCGCGCATTCGGTCTGGTTGAGCGTGTAACGGTTTTCTCGTCATGTGTTTCCTCTACGTTATCATCAACAAAGAGCAACGAATAGCAGTAACGGTAGCACAAACCAAGGCCAACGCGGCTCCTTTGTACGTCTGATGGTAGATCAGCTTGTATTCCTCATCCTTTGCAACACCCTCTGCCGTTGATTCGTCATTCGTGAGCTGAAGTTCTTCTGCTCCAGGTGCCACTGAGGACCGGTGGGGGTTCGTTCTGTTTCGCTGTTGCAACCCATGCATGCGCATCGCCGCCAGAACGACTTTTGTGAGAGCCTCTTTGTTTCTAGACTCTGTAGTAGGCTCTTCAGGCTGCGAAGTAATAGTGTCGACTCGTGATAAGTGCGAACGCCTTCCGTGTGCGTCCGCTGCTTCTTTGCGACTGAGTGGTTTATGGTCAGAGCTGATGCTGGGTGAACAAGAGAGTTGGCGTGGGGCTGGCCGAGGCTGAAAGCCATGTGCGGACGACGCTCGAGAATCTGCAGGCCCAAACGCTCTTGACTCGATCGAATTGGACTTGCGGTGAGCATATGGGTGTTGTACATCCGTAGCTCGAGCTGCTGCCGCCGCAATACCTTCTCCGCCCTTGTCTCTAGCTTTTTTCTTCGCGAGCGTTGCTTCTTCAAACAAATCACGCTTGCGTTTCGGCGATCTCAGGGCCCTGTGCGAGTCCCCTAACGGCGGCAGGTATTGAGCGTGGATTTCACCGCGTTGATCAATAGTGCTCCACTCCGGCGAAGGGAGCACGGTTGCAGAGACCGCGTTCTGGTACAAGAAGTCGGAAGATAGTGGTAGTGCGTGCACGCGAAGCTCAGGCAAGAGCCCTGGCCAAGCGTTAGGGGCGTCCTGTGAGGAGGATGGCGTTGGCAAACCTTCGACAGCAGGCGCAGCAGCAACCGTTCCGTAGAAAAGGATCTCTGTGACTCTCGGCTTCAGTGCCCTAGACCCGTGATCTTCAACTTGTACTAGAATCCCGGTCGGTGATTGAGCCCTCGCCAGCATCCACCATCCATGCGAAACATCACTAGGTGTGGCCGCGGACGGCGCAGGTTGACTCAACAGGACTGACCCGAACCAAGCTTCTGAAGCCTCGCTAAACGTCCATACATCATAGCTGGGCCCTGCAGCGAGATATAAGGGTATATTTGCGGTATCGACGGTCGAGAGGAAGCGTAACGATGCTGCGACTATCACTGGTGAAGCTGCGACGTTGTGCGCCGAAAAGCCAACATCTACAAATAGGCCTTTAGTACGTGAAAGCATCAGGTTCGTTTGGGGTTACCTTTTATTGACCCGCCATCTGGGAGGAGTATGTCTCCGCTCCAGACATCGGTCATGGTTGCTGTCGTGTCTTCGAGATGCAATGCCTCCAATGACGCGTTGTGGCGCTAGCCACGCGCGACTGCACGTGAGGCCCCATACACCTTCTTCAGCATCATTCAACTTTCCGCATGGGAAGTTCTTACAAAATCGAAGATGGCTAAGTGGTCAACATCAACAATCGATGCGGGAATCATAATGTAGTCTATTATCGTATCATGCCTGCTGCCAAATCACTTAGGATCTTACAACTTCGCCCTGACGGGCACAGGGTTCTTCGCAAGCCTTTCGACAGGTGCCCTCGCGAACGATGGTCCATCATAGATGTTTTGCTCCACCGCCCGTGTGTTGATGTACTGCATGCCAAGCTGGTCCACCCTCTCGACACCAAGGAGGCGCATGCATGTTTCTGTCTCTGCTTTGAGGACTGCTTCGTGTCAGTCTCACGTTGTTACAACAGTCATGCAATGACTTACTCTCAAGTACTCTCGCGACACCCTCCTTACCGCCCGCACCTAAGCCAAACAGGGCTGCTCGCCCAACACCAACACCTTTTGCACCCAAGCACAGCGCCTTGACGACATCTGTTCCGCGCTTGATTCCTCCATCGACCCAAACCTCGATACGATCAAAGACTTCAGGACAGTATTTCCTGATCTCAAGCAAAGTGTGAACAGCAGGCGGTGCGGTATCGAGCGCGCGGCCGCCGTGGTTCGACAAGATGATAGCCTTGACTTGTGGCGCGTAGCACGATGCCAGATAAGCATCTTCGTGTGTCTGGATTCCCTTCAGTACAATGGGTTTGTTTGTATGTTTCGCGAGCCAGGGGAGAGTGGAGCGCCACGTTAGATCTGCTGCGGTGCCCCAGAACAAACTCTGGCCTACGCCAGCAAGCTTCGGTGTCTTTGCCTCTGTTGAAGTTTTGCTGACGCTCTGGTCTTCTTGTACAGCCGCCCGGACGGAGAGGTTGGAGCCAACATTCTTGCTGCGCTCATCGTGTTCGCGCTTGCCCGGCACCGGTGCATCGAGTGTCAAGCAGATGAATTTGATGGGATCGAGCTTGTTCATGCGTGCCAGAATCGCCTCGCTCTTCGCTCGCTCGTTTTGTACGTATAGCTGCCAACCGAAAACCTGTCCTGGTTTTGCATCTGCGACAATCTGTTCTGGAGTCATGGACGCATTCTGAGAGATGACCTGCATAGCGCCGAACTTTTCACACGCATGCGCAATGCCCCACTCGCCGTCAGGATGTGCAAGGCGTGCCATAGCTGCAGGAGACACATAGACAGGTAGCTTGACACTATGACCGAGGAAGGATGTGGATGTGTCGCAGGATGTGCAGTCGACGAAGACGCGTGGGCGGAGGAGTATTTGGCGGTATACGGCGCCGTTGAAGCTCTTGGATGTAAGATCGTCTGAAGCCGAGTAATAGTACGCCCAACCCTTGTAGGGGATGTTCTTCGTGGCAACCTCCTCAATCTCGTCAATGTTGAGTATGCTTTCCAAGTCCACAGGCCCCTCGTCTTCGACTTCGCCTATCTCTATGGGTGTCTTCTCCTCTTTTGGCAGCGAGTCGAGATTGATCTTGCCAAGTTTATCTTCAGGTTTGAGGTTCTCCTCAAGCATACCTGGCGGATGAATAGGGTCGTACTCTTCTGTTGCATCGCTGCCAGCAAGCTGGAGAATGACCTTACTGCCACCAGGATGTTCGGGAATAAATCGTGTTACGTCGTAAACGTCACCGTAGAGGATAACCCAACAACTCTCTGTTGTGTTGTGTTTCGCAACTATGGCCATGTCAGTTTGCTTTCAGTATGCTTTGCGAAGCAGTCACAAACCTTCCGCATAATCGAACACCTTAGACATGCTGCACGAGTTTTGACGTATAGTTCATGTGATTATAGAGATATTAAAGGCTGAAAATACGTCATGAAATCTCCAGGTGTTGCAGATAGATCGTGGAAGGGAAGAAGGGAAGAATCACGAAAAGCGCTCAACAGCCGAAAAGCAGACGCCGACATCCTGTACTACGGCCGCTCGCCCCCGCAAATGCGAATCGAACCGACCCGCAGAAGTTCGGGGTATCTGGAGCCTAAGCCAGGCAAGACGGCCCGCCTTTCTCGATGCAGCGGTGCTATCGGGAGTCAGTCGGAGCTCGCGCACTATGATTGGTGCAAAATCCTTCGCGAGTCTTGGGCTGTAGCTGTTCTAGCGAGCGAAATACCATGTGCATACGCTGCCGGCTGAGCGCTGCAAGCATTACTGAAGCATAGGTTGCAGATAGCATTGACTGAACGATCATTCCTGCGTAGTGTCCAAGTGGTAGAGATAGTTGGCAATGGCTGTGCAGCTTGCTCGAGCCTCGTCACAACGCCAAGCCGTGCTCGCATCGAAAGCACCCAGATGCATGCTTGCGACTCGCCAAGCCAGTGCGTGGAAGACCTGTAAGTTCTATGTAAAGTCATATACGACCAGCGCCTGGCTCCCTGCCTCATTTTCTCTCAACACGAGCACATTCTGTTCATCAAATCCTACCCAGCCCTGGTTTACGCTAGAGTCATCGAACTTCTGATCCAGTGCAAACTTTAAGCTATTTCCGTGCTCAATACCCTGATCAGAAGTACCTCTCAGTATGTTTGTAGCTTTGGATGGCTGTACTCTTACGCTCATTTCGCCATTTCTGAACCGTCGACGATTTGTGACCGAGGTCGTCCCGCCTTCCAAGTCCCAGACGCGCAATTCATCACCAAGTCTGCTGACAGAAACGGCTTTACCACGCATGCCAACATGCGCACCCGAGATTGAAGATGTGTGACCCCAAAGACGGCTGCCTGAGCCTATGGATAGGGTTGAGTCGGTCGATTTTACAAGATACAGTGAGAGGGTGTTGTCGGGATGGGCGACGAGAAGATATGGATGAGAATATGACATAGATGTCGGTTGAGAGGTACGTGGTGTGCCTGTCATGGAAGGTTCTCGAGGGGTATCGGGAATAGGTGAACAGGAACGAGTCGCAAGCGATGAGGCCGACCGATAGGCTGAGAGTGTGAATGAATGCTCATCGGCTGCAGTGGCTAATCGTGATCCCAACAGCTCACCCTTGTGGGAAATCTTCAGCTCTTGGACGCCAACCGTCCACCCGGAGAGGTACGTGGGTAGTGAATAGGCGATGGCTGCGGTCATACTTGTTGCTGTTGTGCGCAAAGACAACGATGCTGGAGGCCATGCCGTATGAGATCGCAAGGAGTAGAGAAGCCTGGGTGGCAAAAGCAGGGCAGACCCACTCTGCTCTTCGGGGAAGGCGTAAAGAGACAAAAGGTGATCTTCAGTCATGGTGAGAAGATATGGACACGACATTGCCAGTGCCGAAATCATTCCATTTGACGATGGTGGATGGGTAAAAAGCACGTCAAATCTCCTACTGTCCCGAGATAGTACAAAGATTGAAAACGAGCCATCTTCGAAGCCTAGCACGATTCTTTCGCGCGTATCTTCCTTCTTGTTCGTATCAATCGCCATAGAGACAGGGAGTCGTAGACCGGCAGATACAGTCACACCAAGGGGAATAGACGCAAGCAGCTCGCGCGGGTCCTTCAAAGTCCATGCTCTCAGACCATATATTGAGTCCGCTGCGAAGATAGTACTGTTCGACAACATGGCCAGCAGAGGTGGCTCTGGCGGTCGCTCTGAGACCACAATCTCGCTGACGGCACATTTGCCACGCGACCAATTGTGGCGTAAGCGGTATTGCTGTTTCCACCTTGTATTTGCGCCGTGTTGTACTAATGCTCCATCATCTAGCCATCTCGACAATCTTGACGAGTAGTGTAGTCGATGGTGTGCGCCGAGGTTCTTGATGCCAGGTATGCGTGATGCGCGTGGGAGGACGAATGTGCGATAGTAGGCTGCTTTCCAGAGCTCGGAGTCGATTGCGAGGTGGCTGAACTTTTTCGATATTCTGCTATTGTCAACGTGTGCTCTACAAATGTGCTTGCTAAAATATTTCTACCTTTGGGAAATCAAGAGTGACGATACTGGCAGGAACGACAGAATGCGTATCAACAGCTCATCGCTCAACTTGGACAGTCTGTCGGCGTTGGCGACTCGCCGTACCTTTGCTGGGTGCTCGACTTCATCGCCCACTTCATGCGATCGCTTCATAACAAGGTGGTGTACTGTGGAGTTAGAGGCAACCCATGCCTCGGAACGAGTAGAGTGGAGCTAGCTTATCGATATCGCCACCTGTCCGTGCGACAACGTGACCGCGCGTTATCGCGTTCCTGGATCGCCCCCAGGCAGCATCCTTAGTGGATAGGTCATCTTTTCCTTTCCTCTTTGTGGCCTGAACATGGAAAATCGTTGAACATGTCAGACTTCATGACCTGGGTTGAAAAGAACAAGGGCTTGTGGGCGCGTGTTTACGACGAAGTGATCACGCCTGGCTTCGAGAAAGAGTGGAAGAAGCGTACGACTTTCGTCTTGCAACACACGCGTTGTCAGAAGCTAACAACCCGTCAGGAGAAGAACAACACCAAGAGGAGTTAAGGAAGAGTAAGTGCGTCGCTTGTGTCTGTCTGCCTGGCTAAACAATCCGTCTCAGGAGATGAGAATCAGCAACTTTTGTTCAATCACATCAACGAACAAATTGTAAAGCATGCACAAGTCGTCGAAGAGAATGAACGGCTGGAAAATGAGCTTCAGCATCGAGCGGAGAGCACGGCACCATCGACGAATCTCGAAAATGCAGCTCCTACGCCGATTGGTGCCTCCGAAGAGCAACACCAAGATCTCGCCAACAGGTACGACAATCTCAGCAAGAAGTACCAAGATCTTTCACAGAAAGTCAAATATCTTGAGAGAAAGAACAATGCTGTCATGCAGAAGAACAGAGACATGAAAGACAGCGTTCGAGCATGGCAGCAATACGCAGATCGCCAGAAGCCACACCACAAGCTCAAAGGAGCAACAAGATCTGAAGAGGGAGCTTCTAAGTTGTTGAATCTTCCCCAGACTGACGAAATGCCGCCACACATGCCATCAAGTCCAAGATCTGTTGGCAGCACACCAGCCCTATACCAGCGTGCTCAGCAAGGCTGCGCATTTCCCGCTCCAAGCATTCTGCTTCCAGGTGCTGAAGCCGGAAACGAAGTAGGGCTACCGGAAGAGAACCCATCGCCCTCCCCAAGCGAAGCAGCCACACCAAAGGGACCTACAGTCGCAAGCTCCAACGAATGCCCAGTCGGTGCGCAAAAACATGTTTCTCAGAGTGCAAGACTAGACAAGAATCGTAGATTCCACGTCGAAGCTAATGGAGCGCCGAGCTCCAGCCAGACCACTGTGGATGAAGTGCCCGATCAGGTCGACCGACAGTGTCAAGCTGTGCATGCGGAAGATGAAGACGATCTGCCGCAAGTCGTGTGGGAACGTTCTTTGAAGCGTAAAAGGAGCCAGCAGTCGAAGATTGAGGTGTTTACAGGGCGATATTCGGACGGAACACCTGCAAAGCCTCACCGTGTCAAGGATGAACCGCCGAGCAGTCCGCCACCAAATATGCATTTACTCACGCGCACCGAAACAATTGACCTTGACGATCCGCTGGGCAACCACTTGAGCGCGACTCATTCTGTGCAGAGAAATCTATCGATGCACTCGAACATCACAGGCGTGATTCGACATCAACGATCTGGCAGCGCTCCGTTCTCGCAAAATACGCATCAAGAAAGTACACAACAAGAGCATAGAGCGTCGAAAAAGGTATCTGATCTCCAAACAAGACTGCGAGTTGCTGCTGCAGAGATGCGCGCACTCAGTGAGCCTTCGAGTTTACGCTACGATGAACAGATCCTCCAGCAGCTCGATCCCAACACCATAGCACAGACACCAGAACGCACTCCGAAGAAGCGTATAAAGCAGACCTCAACTCAACGCGTTAAGCATAGAATTCTTGCCGAGTCAGGCGAGGCGCCCCCTCCGGTGGACGAGCATGAGTTGAGGCTTCCTCCAAGCGCGGCTCGAGCACGTTTACAGAAGATCCGAGCTTCGATGGATCCTCAGACACCTGTACATCGATCACAGTATCAACCCATGTTAGGTTCACCACCTGTGAAACAGGAGCAGATACCTTCCCCTCTTACCAGCACCTCCCGACTTGCGCAGTCCATTTCGAGATCGAGTGCATCACGGAAGCCAGCATCAAATGCCCGATCCAACCAACAAGCCGACGTTGTTCCCGATGGCCGACCAATCTGGAGCTTGCGTGCTCCTGAAAAGCGTTCGGCCAAGCACGACCTCAACGCATCGCCGCCTGAACAGTCATGTCTCCGTCAGAAGCCAGTCCAGGAGTTGAAGGTCCATGATTTCAAGCCCAATCCAGCTTACAACCAGGGTTACAGCTACGCGTTCTCGGAAGCAGTCCGCAAACGTGGTGACCGTATGTGTCTCCCCGGCTGCACTAGCCCTCAGTGCTGTGGGTCCCACTTCCGCAGACTAGCTGAGGCATTGGACCCGCTACCTGCAGCACAAGAAGAAGCACTGCTAGAGGAGTACCTTGGTGACGCGTATAGCACAGTCATATCATCTCAGATGTCGTCAGATGAACGCGCTGAGCTAGTTTTACAGGCGCGCACCAAGAAAATGGCAAAGGACACCGGCAAGCATCGAGAAGCCTATGAGCGACGTCGGACACCGCCAGGCTTCTGGCGTGTTGACTTCCCCACTACTCAAGAGCAAGAAGACGACAGAGGAAGAGCGAAGGAGCAGGAGATTACAATTGTGCAAGAGCGTTGGCTTGAAGCGCAGAAGAGGGGCGGGAAGTGGATTTTCAAAGACGAGTGATACACATCTCTCACTCAGTCGAATCTGCGATGGATATCATGTCTAGATCACAATTGCGAAATGCGCGCTGCTGCTGGGTGACGAAGGCGTCAGTTCATGTTGCTCATGCCGCTACCATCCTGTCACGCGGCTTCCTCCAGCCCCAAGCGTTCACTCTTTCTTAACCAACACCGACCTACCAATCCCACCCCTTTCCTGATCCGTTTCGACTTCCATCTTTACTGCGACGCGTCAACTCTAATCAATGTCCTGCTGCCGTATCAAGCAAGACAGAAGCCAGTGCTACAGGAGACCTCCTCGACCAGCCTCGCCCCAACGAATAGCTGCAATTAGACTGTTGTACACGCCAGAATCGCAATGAGTGCAACACCGCCGTCTCCATTTGCCAATCAGCCATTCGATGTTGCAGTCGAGAATACCGAGTCTGCTATTGAAGATTGGCTCAAGGTGCACAAGGTACCTGACGCATCAAAGGTCAATCTTCGCACAAGACCCGTTCCTGGGATATACTGATCACGTCAACAGTATCCGACGTCCAAAACGAGACCTTGGCGCTATGCACGCATCGGTGGCGTCCCGATCACGACGATCATCCGCGGCATATGGGCGAGCGCACGAGACGGTATTCGCACGAACCGATACCAGCTTCCTGCACGTTTCTATTCGATCCTGTGGCTCATGCTGTTCGCGTCGGCTGTTGGTGTGGTTGCGGTCGGGATTCCCGAAGGCATGGAGAATATAATGGACTACCAGAGGTTCAGACTGCGTGAGGACTACGTTGGCCCTGCATGTGGCGCGCTTCCAGTCAATCGATTCTATCGCATCATGGCAAGGCAGCTCTTCAACAGCCTTCCCTTACTGGTCACGTTGACCATCTTCTTCTTCCCGGCTGTGGTGAGGCCCTAGAACACTTGCCTATGCAACGGAGATGCTTGCGGGCAGCTAGCGGAGGGCGAAACGTATGTAGCAAGAAGGGCAAACATTGGTCAGTTGGTTGAATAGCGCGAATGCACCATAAGCCAGGGCTCGAGTTCTCAAACATCAATGTGTCTGCTTCAGGGCTGTTACTTGCGGGTTAGCCAGTGACGTCCAGCTTCAGCCCTATGCCAAGTGCTCGCACAGATCGATCACGTTGCACACAGACATGGTGGTGGTGGTGATGCGACTCTGAGTAGAGAATGTGGGGGAGGTGGTGTGTCACATGCCACCGTCATGTGTCTTGTCTGCTGATTATTCTGATTGCCTAGGCAGTGTGCAAGGGTGTCATCTGTGCGATACAATCGCCTGGGTCAGTACAGCGTGGGGAGTAGTCTGGGCAGTACTGTTTGAGATAAGGACGCTGCATATCAAGCTCGAGCGCGGGCGGAGCAGTTGCAGATGATGGTCGCGCTCGGTGGGCGGCTGTTCGCGGGGCAGGCGCATCGTCGCCCAGCCACAAACACGGCGCTCGAAGGCTGGTGGACCGCGCAGGGCAAGGCGAAGAGGGCCGGCCGTGTTTGCCAGGCGTCGGTGAAGGTGCCCTCAGCGACCATCAGAGGTTGCTTGAGCGGCAGCGGCTTGCAAGTGGAGAAGATGGCATGGGAAGAGGCCAGAGTGTGATTCGCTGCCTCTTAGCGCGACTCCTCTCGGCATTTTGGTGTGAACTCATAAGACCTCCCGTGACCCAGCACCGTTCATGTGACTTCCACCCTCGCAGCGCCCTCACGCCCTACAAGCGGCCTTCGCACCCAGCAGAGCGCGACTTTTACTGTAAGGCACCCTTCTCTGCCGCCTCGATCGCACAGAATTTGTTCCCGTCTCGTTTTCCTGGTTCTGAGGTTCATGTTGAAGCCTAACACGCCTGAACTATACTGACGTTCCAAGCCGCCTCACGTGTGTCCGCGGCGAGCACGAACATCAAGACAGCTCTTGTAAGTCCCACATATCTGCGCATCGGTCGCGACGCTGCGTCTGAACGGCGCATCGCGCTGCACAGCTGCACACACGCGCGACGCGGCATGCGATCCGCCTGCAATGTCTGCGACGCCCGCCGTCGTCCTCAGGCCGTTGTGGCTGCCTCCACTGCAGCTCGTTACTGAGCGTGTTGTTGCGCCGCGTCCCGCACTTGCTCGGCGCGGCGCGCGCGTTCACGACGACGAAACGGAGCACGACGGCCTTGTACACTGCGCGACACCCGCACATTCGCACGATACGACGGTCCCTTTTTGAGAGTGACAGCTTGGTCCCACAGCGACAGGCAATCAGTGCGCCGCATCGGCCGCTTTGCTGGACGCTTTGCTGGACGCTTTGCTGG
>JUDZ01008650.1:0-10532 GCA_000812845.1 Stagonosporopsis tanaceti | reverse complement strand
AAGATAGATCAGCACCGCATCATTAATAAACTCTTCTCCGCGCCGGTGATGATCCATCACCACGACCCGGCTTGCCCGATGAACCAGCCGCGGCTCCATCGTCATGGAGGCTTTATGCGTATCAACGACAACGAGCAATGTATGCTCTGTCATCATCTGCATCGCTTGTTCGGTGGAGACGAATCGGTTCATTAAGGCCTCGTCCTTGCGGACCTCTTCCATAAGCCTCGAAATCGACGGATTCATTCCCTCCATCACGATATAAGCCTCCACTTTATACATCTGGGCTGCTTTCAGTATGCCGATTGCAGCGCCGACCACGTCCATATCGGGCAGCTTATGGCCCATGATGATCACTTTGTCGCTCTCCTGCATCAAATCACGCAGCGCATGCGAGATGACACGTGCCCTTACGCGCGTCCGTTTCTCCACTGCATTGGATTTACCACCATAGAAGGAGAGCCTTTGACCCGCTTTGACGGCAGCTTGATCTCCGCCGCGGCCCAGTGCCATATCCAAACTGGATTGTGCCAACTGCCCCAGCTCCGTAATGTCGTCTGAACCGAAGGCAAGACCAACGCTTAGCGTCAGCGGTACCTTCAGATCGGCCGTCATCTCTCGGACTTCATCCAAGATGAGAAAACGGCTGTTCTCCAGCGCATCGAGCGACCTGTGGTTGAGCATCATCAAATAGCGATCCGAGGAAAGTCTCCGCAAATAGACGTTAAATTCACGCGCCCAATCGGTGATCTCACTGGTTACCTTGGCAATCAATGCCGTACGTTGTTGATCATCCATCCCCTGCGAGGCCTCATCGATGTTATCCATCATGATAATGCCTAAAGCCAATCGCTCATCCTCATACCGCTGCCTTAGGACGGCCAGCTCGGTAATCTCATCCAGATAAATGAGTCGCTCATCCGGAATGACCGTTGCTCCATAGAACTTATCCTCGTGAGAGATCTCCAGACGAATTTCTTTCGGCAGCTTCTCCTTGTTATCCTTCTTCTCTTGGGCTTCCTTCATCGCGTTAACCAGCTGAGGAAACAACTCCTGTAAGGATACCCCTACCAACGATTGATGCGGAAACATATTGACTACGAATTGGTTATGCCACTCCACTGTCTTGTCTTCGCTGTACAGCACAATGCCAAATGGCAGTACGCTGACCGCTTCGCCCTCGACCCGTTGAATCCGAAATGACAGATCCCCAATATAATCCACCAGCTCGCGGCGGAATTTCATCTCCGTCTTCAGCATCGCATAGCCGCCTACCACCGCAAGCAGCAGCCCGACCAGCCCCAGAATGGTATTGTAGAACGACAGAAAAATAACAAGCAGAAGCACCAGCGCAAACGCCCAGACAGTATGATAGCCGTGCCAGCGCTTCTGCAGAAATTTAGGCATGACTCATCACCCTATCTTTTGGTTTTACTAAACGCCTGACGAAGTGGGAACGCCAAGTCCAGGATTCCGATAATCATAGCCGGCGGGAACAGCACAATCGGTATAGCCGTCAAAAGCGGTACAATCGGATGCCACTTCCGTTCGTGAGCGAGATAGTAGAAGAACCCCAGCGCTTGGATCATGAAGCAGATCTGCAGCAAAGGTGTAGCGTTAGCCACAATCATCTTCATGAAGGTATTGTCCGAATCGACGGTTGCTATGTTGATGAAGAAAATGAGCAAGTAGTACCAGATCAGGGAACGCGGCAGCATCCATTCTCTAGCCGGCTTCAGCCGCGGCACGGACAAGCCCATGCTGCCCAGTGTAGGACGAGCCAAAGCATGGGTTACCACCGTCATGAGGAACGAGCTGATAATCATCGCAAATGGAACCAAGCGCATCGTTTGATCTTTAATGAACTGTGTATCGAGTTCGGTGCCAAGGAACTGTCCACCCAGGCCGCCTTCTACACCCATCTCAGTGAGCGGAGCCGTCGTCATCTTCACAATCTCATCCACATACTCCGACAGATTTAATTGGAAGAAGGCCGTACTGATCATGAGCAGAACGAGCATTTCCACCAGCATGACAGCCATGCCATACTTTAATACCTGCATGGCTGCCTTCCGCTTCCGGTACAAATACCCCATGACGATCCCCGGAATGGCAAAATAGATCGCGAATAACACATATATGGGATGTATCAGAAGCGCAATCAGCCACACGGGCACCACATGCATGATAAATGATTTTGTATTCAAAGCCGTAAACAGAATCGCAACCGGCAGAACTAACAAGAAAGCCGTTACGATCGAAAAGGGTGTGAGTAGTGATAGCAGCAGAAGCAAATAAATAACGCTCCATACCGCCGTAGTCCAGCGCAGTTTCAATATGTTCACCTCTTACGCAAATGTTCTTCGAGCGCGGAAATATCCTGGTACCAATCTTCCAGTTGATGTCCTTCCTGCTTATGCTTTTTCAATTTCTCTAACAAGAGATCGTCCAAATCCCGATAGGTCAAGCCGAGCCTTCGGCCCAGTATGTATGAGCTCATCATCAGGCTTACCAAACTGTCTCCAACCTTTGTAGTGCTGCCTTCCCATAGAGCTTTGAATAACCGGGATACATTGTCAATTACTTCGGTTTTGAGCCATTCAATCACTTTGGCGCGTTTAGCTACATCCAAGTCCTTCGGCATATTTGGCATATCCATCTCTCCCTGAAAACAGCTTTATTCTCCATTATAGCATAAAAAAAAGCCGCCCACACAAAGGCCCATGCACCCTGTCCATCCTTAGTACCAGCCGATAGAGATAACCTACCTTCTCTTTGTACTCCAATCGGGCCCCGGTTATTCCTCCCCGCTCTTTCGCTGCTGCCTCGCTTCTATAAAAACAGGACGTGTTACCCACATTGCCATCGTGGTCCCACGCCCTTGTTTATTCACAAATCTACTTGATTATGATGCCCCGTGGGACTCCATCGTCTCCTTGGAGACAAACCGTTCACAGTATTCAATGATGAGGCTTCTGCGTACAATGCCAATAAAGCGGTTCATATCGTCCACCACAGGCACAAAGTTCTGCACCTTGGCCAGATTAATCAGATCCTCCATCCGGGCGTCAATCGACACCGGTTTAATATCCATACGAAAAGGAACATCCTTCAATAAAAATTTCGAAGCGTTCTCAAAAGTGATTTTGCCATCCGAATTTCTCATATGCCACAACAGATCACCTTCCGTTACAGTCCCTGCGTACTGTCCGTTCTTATCCAGTACGGGCACAGCCGTATATCGGTGAAACTCCATCCGTTCCAGCGTCTGCCTGAGCGTAGAATCCAGTGTTAAACAGACCACTTCCTGCTTCGGTAATAGAAAAAAAGCGATATTCATAATGCATTATCCTCCTTATGACTTCAACCTCTGAAGTCATGTTAAGTAACCTTCCTGATTTAAAGCCTAGGTATGCAGGTTACTCCTTCCCCTATCCATACTCATACATACGTTAACTTCGTCGTTCTGATTCCTTGTATAGGGCACAAAATCAGCAGCCATCCGACTGCTGATTGAGATGAAGCAACGTACTATGACATTCATCCGGGTATACCGGTGTATATTTATTTCAACTTTTGCTTCTCAGCATCTTTAGGCTGCAGCAGCTGGTCAGCCGGTGTATCCGGGTTCATCCAATTGCCAATTAAATCCCGGGCTTCCTGCACATCATCCATGTCGGGCTCGTTGTAATAGACGCCGCCAATTTTCATGCCTTCCCCCATGATTGTAAAGCTGGTCATATCCACTTTGCCCCCGGTCAGCATCTGCTTCGCCAGGTCAATAATGAATTTAGGCTGCATATCGGTCTGGAAATTATCTCCCATGATCTCAATCAGTTCAGGCACCTTGCCGATCTGATCAAGCTTCATCACCCGCTTAGCCGCTACGTCCAAAAACACTTGCTGTCTCTTCGCACGATTAAAGTCGCTATCTTCCCGATACCGGACATAATTCAAAGCTTCCTCGCCATTATATATCGGTTTGTTGGCTTCAATCGTGAATTTCTCATGGTCTCTGCCTTTATTGACGATATCCTTGCCGATCGGCAGGTCCACGCCTCCGATGGCATCAACAACATTCTTCAAGCCCTTGAAATTAATGGAAGCATAATAATTAAGTTCTTCCTCGAAAAATGCCTCCATCGTATCTTTGGCCATTTGATGACCGCCAAATGCAAACGCGTGGTTAATCTTGTCTTTCTTGTCCTTACCGATAATATCGACATACGTATCCCTTGGAACCGATATTAAGAGCACTTTGGACTCCATGGGACGTACAACCGCATAGATCAACGTATCCGAACGCGCAGGTTCATCCTCCCGCTGGTCACTTCCGAGCAGCATAACGGAGAACGGTTCGCTCTGGAGTACTACAGGTTCAGGTGTCTTGTCGCTCTGGAGCGGTTTATACGATTTCTGCAATGATTCCTCTACATCCTTTGCCATAAACAGATCAAATGCTACAACCGCAAGCTGCGTTCTAAACAGAAACGCGGTGGAGCCCAGCAGTATGACCAAAGCGAGAGTAATATATATTGATTTCCTCTTCATGAGTTCAATTCCTTCTTTATTATAAAATAATTTAATGGATAAGTCAGATCGTTAAAGGTCCTTGCTTGCAACCCAAGCTACTTGGCTCACCCTCCTCTCCTTATTAAACGGGAACTCTTCCCGTTGACTCACTTCATATCAGCAGGCCAGTTTCAACACATCATCTATTGTAAACCAGATTATTGTCAAATGTGAACCCTTCACGGGCAGTTCTATAAATCTACCAAATCTTCATCAATCCGTTAAACGGGTCTCTTATCATGCGTAAGAGCGGCTGAGACTCCCGAATATTGAAACCAGTCATCCAGCCGCTCTCTCCATGTTAACGTTTTAGCGAATCCGTAGTCAAATAGCTTGCGTGTCTCTTCAAATCTTGCTTCTTTAGATTCGGTACCCATGACAACGGCAACAAGCCGACTGCCTTGCTTCTCCGCAGTACCCGTGAAGCAGTATCCTGCATTCGCCGTGTACCCTGTCTTTAATCCGTCCGTGCCTTCATAGGAATAAGGGCCTCCTACCGATGGCAGCATCCAGTTGGTGTTGCTTAAATATAAATTCCGTCCACTTATTTTCGTTTGAGTCTTGCTGGAGGTGCTGAGTATATCGGGGTGGCTTCGAATCAAATGCGCTGCCAGTTTGGCCGTATCCTCTGCGGTCATCACCGTTTCTCCATCCGACGACCAGGCTTGATCTTTGGTTGTGTCTCGCTCGACTCCCGACGCGTTCACGAATCGTGTCGCGCTGGATAAACCAATCTCTTTTGCCTTGGCATTCATTTTTCGGACAAACGCTTCCTCGGAGCCTGCAAAATGCTCGGCAAGTGCTACAGCGGCATCATTCGCCGAATAAACTGTTATACTCTGAAACAATTCGCGCACCGTCAGAATTTCGCCCGATTTCAGGGCAATCTTAACCCCTCTGACGTCCGTTGCGAGATCGCTTATTATGACTTCATCGTCCCAGGATCTGTTCCCGGTCTTAATATCATCCAGAATAACCAACTCGGTCATCAACTTGGACATGCTTGCAGGCGGTAAGGGGATATCGCCATTTTTGCTGAGCAAAATACGCCCCGTATTTAAATCCATCAAGACAACCGCTCGCGCGTCCACCTTCGGTTTAAACCCCGCTCGTTCTATATTTCCTATGACAAACGCCCCAATCGGGACGATAATTAACAACATCATGACCAACCAAAGCCACCGTTTTTTCATCGAATTAGCCCTCCATAATAATAGACGGATAAAAAGGGCATTTGGTCTGCTTTTTTTCAGAAATTTTATTTTGAAATTTTTGTAAACAGGGTCGATTAGTCACTCGGAAATAAAAAAGACCTCCTTCCGTCCGCAGACGGAGGAAGTCCCCCTATGAAAGTTTAATTTCTAATACATGTTCTGATTGCTGTCAGAAAACTTAAATATGAAGAGTCATATTAAGCGTAGTGACAAGCAACGAAGTGATTGTTCCCCATATCACGATATTCTGGAATCTCCTGCTTGCATAGTTCTGAAGCCAGCGGACAACGAGTATGGAACTTGCAGCCGGATGGCGGGTTCGCCGGGCTCGGAATGTCGCCTTGCAATACAATCCGATCGCGCTTCAGCGTTGGATCCGGTACCGGAACTGCCGACAACAATGCCTTCGTGTAAGGGTGCAGAGGATTGCGGAACAGCTCTTCCTTACTAGCCATTTCTACCATCGATCCCAGATACATTACCCCAATTCGGTTGCACAGATGCTCTACAACACTGAGATCATGAGAAATGAACAAGTAGGTCAACTGTTTCTCGCGCTGCAAGTCGCTAAGCAAGTTGATGATTTGCGCTTGAATCGATACATCCAGTGCGGAGACGGGTTCATCCGCTACAATAAAGTCTGGATTCAGAATCAATGCGCGGGCAATCCCGATCCGTTGACGCTGTCCACCGGAGAATTCATGCGGATAACGATCATAATGATAAGCAGCAAGGCCGCAAATCTCAAGTGTTTCAATCACGCGATCCTTAAGATCCCTACGGTTAACTAAGCCGTGGTCAATGAGTGCTTCGCCGATCGCTTCGCCAACCTTGATTCTTGGGTTCAGAGAGCTGAATGGATCCTGGAACACGATCTGCATCTTCGGACGCAGTGCACGCATTTTCTCTTTGGATAAGGTATGGATATCCTGACCATTAAAGATAACTTTACCTTCCGTTTTCTCCAGCAAACGGAGAATGGTTCGGCCAATGGTGCTCTTGCCGCAGCCGGATTCACCTACTAGCCCGAAGGATTCACCTTTGTTGATGGTAAAGCTGACTCCGTCAACGGCTCTTACATTACCCACCGTCCGCTGCAATATGCCACCGGTGATGGGAAAGTATTTTTTCAAACCATCAATTTCAATCAATGCTTGACTCATTACGCTTTCCCCTCCTCTTCATACAACCAGCAGGCGACCTTGTGGCCGTTAGGATCCGTACCGAGCGGAGGCGTCTTCTCTCTACAAATCTGCATGCATGATTCACAGCGATCATGGAAATGACAGTTGTCTCCAAGATCTACCGGATTGGGTACCTGTCCCGGAATCGAATACAGACGTTCTTGGGTCTGGTTAATGATGGGCTTAGCTTTCAAAAGTCCTTTGGTATATGGATGCTTCGGCTGCTTGAAGAGCTCAATGACCGGCGCTTCTTCAATGACCTTTCCTGCATACATAACAACAACATAATCTGCCATCTCGGCTACGACACCCAGGTCATGCGTAATCAGCATAATGGATGTATTCATTTTCCCTTTGATGTCGCGCATCAGATCCAAAATCTGGGCCTGAATCGTAACATCCAGCGCAGTTGTTGGCTCATCTGCAATTAGGAGCTTGGGATTACAGCTAAGCGCAATCGCGATCATAATCCGCTGGCGCATACCGCCGCTGAGCTCATGCGGATAGGAGTCGAAAATCTTCTCCGCACGCGGTATTCCTACCAGATTGATGAGTTCGATGGCACGGTTTTTGGCCTCTTTACGGTTTACGAGCTGGTGTAACACAATGGGTTCTACAATCTGCTCCCCGATCGTTAATACCGGGTTCAGTGAGGTCATTGGCTCCTGGAAGATCATGGCGATATCGTTGCCGCGAATCAAGCTCATCTCGCGCTTGCTCATCTTCAGCAAGTCCTTGCCTTCATATAGAATTTCTCCTCCTACTGGAGGTGTATCGATTAAACGCATAAGAGACATGGCTGTTACGCTTTTACCACAGCCCGACTCGCCCACCACGCACAGTGTTTCACCTTCACGGATTTTGAAGCTTACATCGTCGACGGCTTTCACGGTGCCTGCGGAGGTTTGAAAATGCGTTTTTAAATTGCGGAATTCAACTAATTCTTTTGCCATATTCGCATCTCCTACTTCTTCATTTTCGGGTCAAGTGCGTCGCGAAGCCCGTCACCGATCAAGTTAATCGCAACCACGGTAACAAGAATACACATGCCTGGCGGTATCCATAACCATGGTCGCTTGCGGAAGTCGATGAGATTGTTGGCGGCAGAAATCATATTCCCCCACGATGGTGTTGGCGGAACAACCCCGACCCCTAGGAAACTCAATGCCGATTCAAACAGGATAGCTCCCGCTACACCAAGCGTTGCAGATACAATGATGATTGGAATCGTGTTAGGAAGCAGATGACGGAAGATTTTTCGACGATCTTTAAGTCCCAAGGCTTCCGTTGCTTGCATAAATTCCTGTTCACGGAGCCCCAATATTTGACCACGTACGAGACGGGAAATACTGCTCCAACCCAATATACCGATGATAAGCATCAAGAAATAGATGCGTTTGGAAGGATCTACCTTCAAATCAGACAATACCGCACCTAAGATGATGAGGATTGGGAGCGTGGGCAATGCCATAAAGATGTCGGCCATACGCATAATCAGCGTATCTACCCATTTACGGTAAAACCCTGCCAATGCTCCAAGGGTAGAACCGATAATAATGGAAATACCTGTCGCTACCAGTCCAACTGTGAGGGAAATCCTGCCTGCAAGCATCATGCGCAGGAGAATATCGCGCCCCAGTTTATCCGTTCCTAACCAATACTTCGAGCTTGGAGGCAAATTCTTATCAGCCACACTGTAATCAAATAGGGAATATGGTGAAAATATCGGGCCAATAAAACACAACAAAAACATAAATACAATTATGAAAAGTCCGATGACAGCAAGACGGTTTCTGGAAAAACGGCGAATGGCCATTCTCCATGGAGAATCCGGCTGCTTCTTCGATACTGGTAGATTCGTTTTTAATGGTGCAGCCTCTGCGGACAAATGAATCTCCTCCTACTTTAAGCGAATTCTTGGGTCAGCGGCGCCATACAAGACATCAGATAACAAGTTACCTAGCAATGTCAATACGGAAATAAATATCGTGAATCCGAGCATAAACGGGTAGTCCCGCATATTGATCGATTCCAGATATACCTGGCCAACCCCAGGCCAAATGAATATCTTTTCCAAAATGATGGCTCCACCAAATAAGCCTGGCAACTCGAAGCCCATCAAAGTGATCGCAGGAAGCATTGCATTACGCAAAGCATGTTTGAAAATAACCGTACGTTCCTTCAATCCTTTTGCACGGGCTGTGCGGATATAATCCTGACGGATAACTTCCAGCATGCTTGTACGGAAATACCGTGTCAAGCTGCCTGTGCTTAGCATTGTAAGTACAGTCACTGGCAAGAACATATGCCATGCGATGTCAATCAGTTGCTGCCATGTGTTTCCATTCAAGCCTGAAGTTTTCATACCACCAACCGGAAACCATCCTAAATCCAAGGCAAAAATCTTGATGAGAAGGAGTCCGATAAAGAAAGAAGGCAGTGACATACACAAAAAGATAAATAAGGTTACGATCTTATCAAACAATGAATACTGAAATTTAGCCGAGAATACCCCTGCAAAGACAGCGATTATCCAGCTAAATATCAACGAAAAAACTGCAATAAAAACAGAGTTCCATACATAGTTACCCATAACGGTGGTAACCGGTTGTTTGTGCTGAAGGGAATCTCCGAGATTACCCTTTAACATATTGCCAGCCCATGTGAAGTAACGCTCCACCGGCGGCTTATCCAAACCATAAATTTCCCGAAGCTGAGCTGCTTTCTCAGCAGTCATCGTCGGGTTATCCATTGCAGTGATATAATCACCTGGCACCATTGCTGATATTGCAAATATGAGAATCGAGATCCCGATCAATGTCGGGATAATCTGCAGCAGCCTCCGGATAATGTACTGCTTCATAATATTCCTCCCGGCTTATAAGTGGATATGCCCAGCTCTTGCGAGCTGAGCATATGTTTCCTGCTGTTATTGTTCAAGTTCGACTTTGTAAAGATCATGTACGAAGTCTTTGTATGGAGTAATTTCCATACCTTTAACTCGGCTGTTGATACCCCACATATCACGTCTTTGGTAAATCGGGAGATCCGGAACGTCTTGATTCAGCACTTGATATGCTTCTGCATACGCTGCTTTACGCTCTTCAAGATCGAAGGCTTTCAGACCTTTATCCATTGCTGCATCATAAGCAGGATTGGAGTATCCGATATCATTTTGCTGTCCATCTGTACGGTATACAGTGGATTCTGGATCTGGAGTCAAGCCCCATGCAGCAAAGAACATTTCGAAATCGCCTTTATCCTTCTTATCCATGATCGCATTGAAGTCTAATGTTTCTGCAATGATCTTAATGCCAAGCTCTTGGTAGTTCTGATTCATTACCGGAATCAAAGCATCTACAACCGGGTTATCAGCTGTTGCAGAGAAGTGAAGCTCAAATTTCTTGCCGTCTTTCTCACGGATGCCGTCAGCACCTGGAACCCAGCCTGCTTCATCAAGAAGCTGCTTCGCTTTCTCGATGTCGAAATCATGTGTGTCGATACCTTCAGTAGTATATGCCCATGATACATTCGACTGTGGAATGTTGATTACGTTAGCATA
>JUDZ01008649.1:0-10530 GCA_000812845.1 Stagonosporopsis tanaceti | reverse complement strand
TTTTATATATAGTATTTATAATACTAAGAAAAAGTATCTAGCTTAGTAGTATGTCTAGCTTAGTAGTACTTTATATTAGCTACTATTAGTAATTTATTAGATATAGTAGTATTTAAGAGATTTTATAAAAGTTAATAAAAATAATCTTTAGATAAGAATATTTCTTAGACTAAAGAAAAAAAAAAATTAGAATAGATATACAATTTAACTCTTAAATAATCTAGTATCTGCCTAGAAAGTAGCCTTAAAGTAGCTAAACTCTTTTTTAAAAAGTAATATTAAAGTACTTTTAATAAGTTTAGAGCTATCTATTTTAAGAATTATTTAGAAAAACTATTAAAGTTCTAACTACTTAGTTTACTATAAGAAATACCTAGTAATTATTATATATAATTAATATAATTTAATTAATAAATACTTAGTATATACTAACTATATCTACTTTGAATATCTTAGAAGTAAATATAATCTCTTTTAATAATTATAATTTAAAGGTTCTAAGTAATCCTGTATAAGGTACTAAGTATAGGATTTAGTTAGCTTGTTATACCTTGCTACTTTCTATAGTCGATGTCTAATTGTATGAGCTGAATAAACATGCGCTTACAAGACCTACTTGAACTCTGTTCTCTCCTCTACCTTGGCTATTTCATACCATTGGCAAGGTACTCCTTAGTATCCGAGTGTACTTCCGTCTCGTGATAGAACCATGGTTCGTCCGGCATCTCATTCTCCTCTTTAGTGATCAGCAGCAGATTGCCGTTAAAGTCCAGCCGAAGACCTGGGTAGATGAAGGTTCGCCACATGTACAGTACGATGTTCGAATCTTCCAAACTGGGCGCGATGTGAGGGGCAATGAGCTCCTGATGCTTCTGCGGCAGGATCGACCAGTGTAGCCCGGGGTGTAGATGGTGAACCGTATGATATCCGTTGTTGAAGCACAAGTAGTTGAGTGTCCGGCCAGTAAAGTTGCGCGCAAAGTTGAATTTGGAGCTCATATCGCACCCATCGTGTTGGAGAAAGTTCATCGAGAGGATGCCGAATTTGGCGTAAAATTGTGGCAGCAGTGCAAACCAGATCCATCGACGCCAATCTAGTAGAACAAGCACGGCCGTGAAGCTCCAAACAACAATCTCTTCAAGCTGGCGCTGCTTCACGATAGGTCGGTTGAGGCGGGCTTGAGCTTCAAAGTACAGCTTGTCATCCTTGTTTCCCGACAGGACAACGTGCCAAAAGAACAGTAGACCATTCAAGAGGTTCCAACTATATCGGACCTTGGTAGTACGCACTGTTCAATAGGAAAGAGAATTAGCGTCGTAAAAGGCGTAGAGATTGAGTTTCCATCGCAATGAATCACAATACATGACTATCGACCCGGCAAGGCAAAGGAGACCAAAGAGAACTAAAGCAAGCACTTACTAACGTCTCTGGCTTGTTGAGGGTACTTGTGGTGAGACAGGTTGTGGCCAGGTATGAAGATCGACACAGCGCCACCATATTGTAGAGACAAGCAAACTTGGTAAAACCTGTTCCAGTTCTTATTCCAGAAGACGGGCAAGTGAATAGCATTATGCGTTGTTACGGCGCCCATAAAGGACAGCTGGAACAACGAAAGCCATGCCATCAAAGAGATCAAACCGCCTTCGAACGGCGATGTACAGGTTCGCCAAGTAATGACAAAGACGGCGAAAAATAGTGCAGTGGATATGAGACACCGAATGTCCTCATTATGTCTCATCAGCGACTTGCTGTGGGACCGTACTGGGAATGACAGCTGTGGGAGCGCCTGGGTCGATCGTATGCCTGCCATTGTATCGGCCGGATTGCCGGAAACTAAATGGAGGGCCGTTGCTTATGAGATAATGTTTGTATTCGTGAGTAAGGCCTTAGGGACAGAGGATCTTGTGCGCTAGAAGTAAAAAATCGGCGCTTTTCCGTAACGTGACCAATGAGTTTGTTTGCCTGTAGAAGCGTGCTGACGATTCTACAAAAATTCAATTCTGTTAAGCTTACTAGAATGTCACGTGCAAGCAGGGATAATCTGTAGCGCACTCGTTCCAAAAGCAAATGGAAAAGCCACCAATTAATCTCAACGCCAAAGTACGCCCTATACGGGAACGAAAACGCGTTTAGTTGCCTTCCCTGCAGTTTCAGGGGCATAAATTACTGATTCAAGAATAAAATTACGTGTTCTTTTCATCACGAGTGTCGGTAAGAAAGAGGAATCGTCTGCTGGACCATCAAATCTACAAGAAGAGCTGCTATCAAATAATAAGTTCCCACAATGCAGGTCATAGCTATTCTCAGCCTGTAAAGTACTGGTATTCTACTTGACCATGGAGACACCAACATCGATAGGCTCCAGCGGGAGGCACGGATGCTTAGCGTTCTGCCAGATTTAGACAACACGTATTTCAATCCACATAACCTAGATTGCGCTATGCCTGTACTGGTTGAACTGCATCGCTGCTCGTAAAGCATCGTACATTCGCCAGGGCCATGTAGCTAGGGCTAGTCGTCCTTCCTGCAACTCTTACTCTACCTACAGATGTCCAAAGCCGGCTGCCCGGTCTATATCCGGGTGCTACTCCCTGGCATCTCAGGAAGATAGAATCTGCCAAATGAGACGAGGGATTCGCGCTCTCCAGCCGTTGTGCGAAACTGACTCAGCCGCTAGCCTCGAGTGGGATGAGACGGCTGTTGCCGGGTAAACCGGCTGTCGGCGGTTAGCTTAAGCCGGCCGCCACGCGTCAATCTCGCTGTCTAGCGTCAATCTCGCTGTCTAGCTTATCCCAGGTCATTCCTGCAACCAAATGCCTGATTTCATCGCCTAATCAGTCTATGCGATAATCTGGCTGCCCATTGCCGTTGTACCGGTAGACCATATCGCGCAGCGCGTGCCTTCGACTCACGTCACAGCAAGCAGCAAGCGGCAAGCAGCATTGTTCTGATGCGCGAGCGACCGCTTCAGCACTGAAGCCGAAGCGATTGAAATTTCTTCCTCGGCCAGCAGGATCTAATCCTCCGCGAGCTTGTCCAATTTTTGGGCCTCTTGCACATCAACAGACGCGGCGGACTCTTGTTTTCTGATGGGATCTGAAGAAGACGTTACTTTGTTGAGCAGCCATTGTGCGGCGATCTGGAGGTAACCTGCAAATCATGAACGGTTGCTAACAGCTGGCGGAGCCTCAGAGACCAGCCCTCCGAAAGAGCTCTTCTTCCAGGTTCCTGAAGACAGACTATTGGGGGCTGGCTACAAGCGTTCGGGGTTGGCAATTAGCTGACTTCAAGCGCACTAAAAACACATCTTCGTCGTTGGATCTTCAAGGAAACGCACACGACCAACCATCCACGCGCAATATAAGAACCAGCCTTGGTGGTGAGATTGCGCAATCTGTGAAAAGCAGACTGTCGCCGGTATTCGAGGCTCGAGATTGTTTCCCCTGCAAAATGCGAGTTCCTAAGAACTGTTGTAGCCACCAGTCTATTCACCCCCGGAGGAAGTCCTCACCATTTCGATCGTAATTCGACCTCGCATATAATCAATCGACAGGATGTTACGGCGAAACGAAAAGTCAATCGCGAAAATTGGTCCTGAATGATCATGATGCACTACACAGAGGCGCCGCTTTGAGCGCGTTGGCGATGCTTCTTCGCTAGACGGCACTTACCCGACTCATTCCAGCCGCTCACAGCGCGGCTGCGACCTCCATAAAGCCATTATTAATCAGGCCTTCCCTCCCATGACATACAGAACTCGATACCCGGCCCCGCTAGCCCTCTTGCGAGCACGTTTGTTGCGTTCAATCGAAGTTCAACCGATAGCTCTACAACCACCGGTTCCACCTGCCTGACTGGAACGCACACTGCACCTACTTCTTCTAAGGTGCAGCTGCAAGTGGCCGACAGATCGCAGCTCAAGTTAAGCGCAGAGATCCAGCTCGGCTTCGGAAGTGGCGAGCTGCACTTAGCCCAAGATGTCATCACTTTTTCTAAACACAGCACTACCAACTACTATAGCATCTTTGGATAATTTCGATACGGCTCAAACAACTCAAGCTTTATAGGGCCTTCCATATAGCCTGCACGTCCCCCCCACGCATCATAGCAGAATGCGGCGTCGGCGCGGAACCGGGACGACCGGCCACGGGCATCTCAACGTCACTCGCAAACATGATCGACTACCATGCATGGGTAACTTACTCTCAGTCCCCAGCTGTTCAACATTCAGAGCTTGAATCCTTCAAGATCATCAATTACGGAGATGTGACTTCTGTCCCATCCGTGGACGTTTTGTTGACATCACTCATTACAACAATAATTTAACAAAAATAGGTTTTCATCTGCAATACCACGTGAACCTCTCTCGACGTTTCAAAGCCCTTCGAGAATGCCATCTCGATTGTCAAAATGCTGTGGAGCGTGCGATGCGTACCCTGGTGTAAAGCATTTTGGACGGCGAACAGCTGTCTGCTCCTTACCATTAGAGATGCCAGAGAATCACACTGTTTAAGAAACGTCACGCAAAGACGGACGTGCCGTGATGGCGTTCTTTTGGACTTGGCTTCTGATCGTCACGAAATACACAACGCAGCCCCACCCACGGGCGACCTTGGCCATTATCGACATTGTGTCTCTGCACTTGAAAGATAGGTGTGGTTGAAGCTATGAGTTGATGGTCTAATCACATGACGTGTCTTGTCTTCTGGTCCACAGATCTACTCAGCAGCCACAAGGTGAAGCCTCGACGATTGACCGAGCGGCGGGTAGAGAAACTAACGATCGATGATTCCACGCCGACCCATTGACCGCATACTCCGAATCGTTGCGATACATATGAGTACCAACAGTACAAATGCGTTGTGAAGAGCGGCCGGCTCAGTGCGTCGCTGGGCTACACAATGTGAGATGGTAATGAGTCGAGCGTGCGCCGCTTGCGGCGATGATGAGGATACGACAACACGAAGCGCCCCTGTTGCTTTCAAAGCCTTGGATGGCCTACCGAAGTAGCTGTTGGCGCTCACACGGCTAGATTATCGGTGAAGGGTGTAACACACGGCATGGTTCCAGCGACTACTACTCGCTGATGAACTTGCTTCTCTCTGCATCTACTTCCAATTACAAAACGCGATCCTTTATCAAATCTTAACGAGTGCTTGCAGTAGAATTTCGTAGCTGGTAATCCACGTGCATATATGTTCAACGCGGGTATGATCGAAGTGTCGACTTGGCATATCCCCCTGCAACCTCCGCTACCGCTCGCACCTCTCCACCTCCCCGCCTCGCAATAGAGAGCTCAGGGATTGGTCGCACGTTCAGTGACCTTGGACACGAGTTGTGACTAAGGTGGACGACCCGGGCCACGAAATTCGCTGGTCTGTATACCCTGACAATTTATAGTACTATCAGAGGAGAGTAAAATTCTGATATGGGAAGCTTTCTCTCTTTTCTGCATCGAACACCTCCCCCGCCATCAATCCGTGTATGTAGCATTCACCGAGGACGCGATAATTATTCTTGTAATCTCGAAGCAACACAGGGAAGTTGCATCCCAACAGAATGACCAAGGGGCCCTCCTGCCTCTGCACGTATTGAGGTGCAAGGCCGAGATAGCCAGTTCTGGTAGTAAAGACCTTCCTCCCTCGCAACGCAATAGCCGCCAATTGCAGATAATACTGAATAAATTAAGCATGAGCAAGGCGGCCAGAGTGTTTTGGAAAAAAAAATTTCAATGCCTGGCTGTTGAAAGTGAAGTCGTGATGAAGTTGCCGGAACTCGTTACAATCAACATACTGCTGATTATCCCAGAGAGTAGATCGCGCGTGTTGGCTCTTGGGTTGCCAAGGCAATTCCATGAATACGGGGCTCCCTGATATCTTAGAATGACCGAATACTAGCGTCTTACCTGGCACCTCGGCAGAACTGTAACTATAACGAAGATTGCAGTATTGCGGATGGACAGGCAAATCGCCTATAGTAAGGGAGGCTGAGACTCTATTGATGCAATTGACTTTGATCCCTCTAACACGAAATTGCATCTTGTTTGTATCTAAGCTACAAATGAGACTGAACTTGGCGCTTCTCTTCTGGCTTGCTTAGGATTGCTGAAGAAATAGCAACCAAAGATCTGTAGCTTACGATAGCTATTTAGAATTGTGCGTACTAGTGTAGACAATCTGTTCTATGCTGCTGGTTACCTTTATGGCAGCAATTGTCAGTTCAGTGAAAACACCCTCTACTGAACTTGCGTTGCTGTAGTCTAGGTCAATCTTAGAAATAACGGTTTTGTCTAGAAGAGCTAGAATTCTGTTAACCTTATCTTTCTCTTTGAATACTAAAGCCTGACGTGAGAGGCGTACAGCCTTTCGCAGCATTACATCCTTTGAAACATCAAATCTTAGATTGATGAGACGAACCAAGCGCGATGTTATCTCTCAAATGAGTGTATGATGGTGAGGAAAGGGTGCTATCTCTCGATACAGCTTTTGATAGCATTGGACCGCGAGCTTTAGGGTCTCTCGGGTAAATTCATATGTCCCACACACAAACAATGTAGAATTCTGATTCGCGACCAGTTCCTAGATGATCTACAGACGGCTCCAGTAGGGCTTTTCTATGAATGCACACAGTGCTTTGTAGTGCTTTGCATCAAAGTCGGGCGGAATAACAAGCCATTTGTTGCGTATTTCATCTTGATAGACCGCATCCATAGCATGCAACACATCTTGAGCGTCTTCCTGCCCAAATGTGACATGTCCTGTCCTACACGTGCTCCCTCGTCCCACACTGCCGCACACCCCGCGGCGTCGTTGGATCCGCAGAAAGCTCCCACAACGGCTGCTGGCCCAGCGACGCCAGTTCGTGCGGCTGCGTGCACACTTCGGCTGGCTGCGTCTAGACCTCAAATGGCTGCTTCGCCGTGCTGTGCAGCTCGCGGATCCACGGGTCCGCGAGTGCCTTGCTCTTTCTTGCATGTCTGTTTCTTTTGAAAATGAAGAAGAGCATCGTGGCGAGGAGGATAAGGAGGCGTGCTGGGCTTCCTACGCTCGCTCCGATCATAGTTCGTTTTGGATTGTTGCTTGGCTCTGGCTGCTCTGACGGTGCTCGCCTGGGCGCTGTTGTAGAGGGACTTGTCGAGGCTGTTGCAGAAGCACTTGTCGAAGCCGTCACAGAAGCCGTCCCCGCAAAGCTAGATCCCGTCGTCACACCAGCGTTTGAAAACAACGTCAACGTAACATCCACACTTGTGCTCGCCCACCTTAGCGCCCTGCAGCGTGAAAACAGCACGCTGCGTACTGCAACATCTCTGCCTCTCTACTCACTCTCACAGCAGTACTTTGCTTCCTGTGCGTCCCCCTAGCTTCCGCGCTGCCACACCTGCACCCCGTTAGTGCGAGAATCATACGCGCTCGCATGCGCAGCGTATCCTGGTTAAGCTGGCATTGCTGCGGACACGGTGACGATGCCCAGGTCTTGTCTGTGCATATCCCGCGCGCATAATTGATGCCAGTGTTGTTGGAGGCTTTGAGGATACATAGCCCATTTGTTCGGTAGGCGGAGCGCGAGCCGCAGCATTGCGCGAAGACTGCGTTAGGGTCGCAGGGTTTGTCAGTACTAGCGACACCGTCGGAGACGTTTCGATTGCTAAGCCTTGGACTTGCCTTTGGCACTCTAACAACTTTTCACACTTTCTGTTGCTATGCGCGACTTAAGATTGTCAGCGACAGCGCTGTGGGGGTTAGATGTAGGAGTACAAGACAATTATGCTTGCTAACAGCTAGAATACCTATATCAGCTATTAGTGACTGCATATCAGAGCATGCCTACTATAAAAACCTCTCTGCAGTAACTTGCCGCACAGAAGCTTAGTGGTCCTGTTGTTTGTCTGCTCGTGGTGCGATCAGCCTTGACTCGTGTTAGTGCAGCACACACACCACACCCCAGCTTCAATCTGTCGCCAAAACAGAGCGTGGAGCTAATAGAATATAAGACGTTTAACACGTTCCAAGATGGCAGGAAGATCTTGGAGCAGAACCGTGCGACGTTGGAAGATGTCCTGAAAGAAGGTGAGAGGAGAGGAAGGAAATTCGAGCTCTGGGTAAGATTAGGAGGAGAGCGAGCGAGACACTCCCAGAGGCCACTTCAAGATAATTGTCCGCGTCTCAGCGTGCTTCATCCATGGAGCGTCAGCCCCAGCATTCCGGATCGAACTGAAGTGCAACTCGCGACCTTCGGAGGCTTGTGCGATTCCAGAACGCAGATATTGGTCTCCAAAACGATGCAAAAGCGTCAAAATTGGAGTATCATTATCATAGTCTGGCTCGACGACAAGTGCTTCGTTTCCTTCAGAGCCGCTCATAGCAGCATTCGCCGTGTCCAGCAGTATAGGCAGACTTACATGCTCCCAATCCGCAGGAATCTGAACACAGTTTCGCCCATCTTTCGTCGCCCGAGCGAACTTGAGCATCAATCCGGTGACTCGCAGTCTCTGTTCCAAATTGAGTTTGCTATATGCCGCGAGCTGGTCAGGAATGAGCGTGGTCACGTCCTCCCATTGCAGTCCGCTCTCATCGGTGCCTACCTCGACGCGATAAACACTCTCAGAATATGGAAATGCGCTTCCAAAGCTCTTCTCGCCCGTGCTACTTACCCAAGACCACGTCGGGAATCCCTCTCTCGTTGTCCCAGGCTCCCTGCTTCACCAGTAAAGTTCGAATATTGGGACTTTTGGTTTGTCTTCCCACCATTTCAGTGAAGGAGCTGATTCGATTTTGACGCCCCAGTAGTGCTTCACGCCCAGCGCCCTCATTATACCCAAGCATGCATTGAGTGAATCTTCATCAAAGCTGAGAGTCCTGCCACTATACTCTTCGATCAGAATGTTCCACCGCTCTTCTTGACCTAGTGACTTGAAGCTTGGAAACATCTGCTCGACTGCAGTGATGACTCCCAGTTTTTGCCATCCACCTTTGTGACTTCTTGATCGATATTCTCCCATCGCTGCATGTCTGAACACATGTACACTACGCCATGCTCGGTAAATTTAAGTCTCCTGGCAGAAAGACATCCTTCTTGGTAGGTTCACTCTCTTTGCGCCTAGGGCGAATAGACTGTGTCCTTGTCCAGGCTTGTGGAACGGGCAAAACTGAGGATCCTGAGCTGGAATGCATCTTGAATGCGCGGCGCTTCGGCACTCACGCCATAGTGACCTGGGTCGGCACTCGGGCCGGTAGCAATCAAGGCAATGCTTGCTTGAGAGTAGATAAAGTTCATCATACCAATCTGGAGGTGCTCAATAACTGCATCCAATTAATTGATGCACTAGATCTGTTAGCTTTGTTTGTAGAAAGATATAGATTTACATGCGCACATATTTTGTCAACCTACAGATATTGGCAGCCAAGAGCCAATATCACTGTAATAGTGTCTTCAATCGTACGCGGAAAGATTGAAACGTCTAAGTATGCCGCATGCTGTAAGCCCCAAACGTACGAGAGCGCAACATAGCTGACATCGGAAGATAGTGCAGCTACGACCTCCTTTGTCCAACAATCAATCAGTTTGAACCTGGGTATAGAAACTCTCGCAGCATCACTGCCTTGACAATTCGTATGACTGAGTGGAGTCGCTGTCTCGTCATCACTGTTCACTTCGAGGATCAGCCTATGATGACGCCGTGACAGGTCTACTCCTTTCTTCTGAACAAGAATCGTGTAATCAATCAGCCTCGCTAATCCCACCTGTACAGTTCCCACCGCAGAGTAGGGCAAGAGCAGACTACAAATCTTGTTGCACAGAATACATCTGCGTACAAGGACAGGTCTATTCCCTACCTTGCGTTCTTTAGCAAAGATACTGTCTGCAGTTAGGATTCTAATCTTACTATTCTAGTTAGCTGCCTTCCTAGACGTGTTCGTCTTAGGAGGATTAGGTATTACTAGGCATAGCACAACGCTACATCTTCTTTACAGAGTGCTGCTAGCAACCTTATAGACAAAGGCTTCCTTGTTTTTTAAATATAGATACATAGTTAGATAGATAAATTAATCTATAAGAGTAGTGTATAAGTACTATACAAAGAAGCTAAGTATATAACTAAGAGACTAGGCTAGTAAAAAAAGTTAAAGTAATATAAGTTAGGTTATAAGTAAGTTATAGTTATATAAACTAGAGATTAAAGTTAGATTAAGCTTTATTTTAGATACTATAATTACTAGCTATAGTATATAAAAAGTAACTAAATCTTAATTCTAATTATATTATACTAACTACTTTTAGCTTAGTACTTAAAATTTACTACTTTATCTCTTATTAGTAGATTCTTAACTAAAATAGTAAGTATAAGTATAGATAATAGTTACTTATCTTTAGTTAGAAATTAACTTAAAATATTAAGAATATAGAAATTAAAAACTTATAAAGTCTTATAGTTATTATAATATCTTATAAATATTATAAATTCTTAAAGTATTATAAAAATTTAGATATATAGCCTCTAGACTAGAATTTATAAAAAGATTTTTTTTTTTT
>JUDZ01008648.1:0-10529 GCA_000812845.1 Stagonosporopsis tanaceti | reverse complement strand
ATTGAAAGAGAACTGCCTTGCAGAAGCAAATGGTGAGCGTGGCTCAGGCCCTGGTGAGGGAGGCATCAGCGTGGTCGATGTCCTTGAACGCTGTCTTGACGTGGCATCGTCTTCCTCGTCTATCCTCCCTTTTTTCAAGGCAAGGTGCAACGAAGCCGCCTTGGAGCTGCTGCGAGAACTTTCCGCTGGGAAGTAGGACACCAGCCCATTGAACTTCAGGACCTCAGCTCTTGTGCGAACGAGGCCCCAACCACTCAGCATCTCGGCATATTGCTCTCTCCAGGCACGATACAGCCAGTCTTTGCTCATATCTAGTAAGGGTCTACTCAGACAAGATTCGTCATCAAATTGATCCTGGTTCTTGAGTGTCACCCTAATCCTGCCTCCCGTACTGCCGGCATCACCTTCCAATTTTGTCACAGAAGATCGTTGCTCCGACGACCCATCGTAGGCAGTAACGCCGCTGTCAATCGGTTTGTCGTCTTCAACATCGGAATCGTACAAATCCTCTACATTGACGCGTTCCGTCTCCACGAAACTAGCTCGCTTGTGATACTTCATGCGGGCTGGCGCAAGAGTGGCGCGTTCTTGAGAATCACTGCCGTAGAATGTCGTAGTGCCCCAAGTGACACCGCTTGTCGGTGCTGACGTAGATAAGTCATCTAAGCGCGACCTCACAGGTGGGGATGCAGACATGGCGTTTGCAAATGGTCGGGACAAAGCAGCGACAGCGCTAGCAAAGTTTGCTGTCGAAGTGCGCTTCATATTGGAGTGGCTAAGCTCGGGTGAAGCAGAGTACGGCGTATGAGTAGTCGTATGCGCAATTCTCGTAGTCGAAGCTCTCGACAAAACAGGTGGAGTATCGTCAGTAGAGAAAGTAGCAATAGGATCAGAGGCTATCGTATCGCTACCCCACGGTCCATTCGAGCTGCTGTGGCTGCCATAGATGTCAAGGTCTTTTGCTAGTCTTTGCCACCCGAACTCATTGATTGGTGTGGCAAATCGTGAGTGCGACGGGGTCGAAGGCACAGAGATGGTTGGGTTGAAGAGGCTCCACGCAATCTCTGGAGATGAAAAGTAGTCCAAGGAGAAGGCTGGTGCAGTCATAGACATGGGGAGATGGGACTGCCTCATCTTAGCCATTGCTGAAGTGACGCCCTCGCGGGCTGCAGGCTCCGCAAAGATGCAGGATAACATGGCAAGCATCTGTGTGTCTGCAAGGCGTTCGAAATGATCGAACAAAGCAGGTATGAGCCATGTGACAACAGCGTGGTTACCCCACTTGATGCGTCCTCTCAGACGAGGATTTGTGACAGCGTCTGCTTCATCAAATTGAAGGTCTAGACCGCTATCCTTTCGCTTGATTCTGACCAGCGCTCGGCGGGCTAGTACGACGACTTGTTCCTTACGGTGCTGTTGCGGTAGTATTTCCAAGGGTACCTCGTTGCTGAGTATCAGTTTACACAGCATCCAAATGTCCGAGAGATCGTCCATGCCGAGTCTCTTTGCAACATCAGCATTGTGCTTGCAGACCTCTGGCCCTGGGCCGAAGATTCGGTACTGCTCCGCAAGACTCCTTTTGCTAGGAACCAGGTCTTCAACTGCAGCAGAAAGAATAGAAACAATGAACCTGTTCCTGGCTGCCGGCTTCCCAGCCCCTGATGATGATGGAAGCGAATTGCGAGACTGGAACCGAGAGCCGGCTCTTTGCCAGACCGTTGGTGGTTGAAAGGTACCCAAGTGTGCTTCGACGGTTGGTTCGGAGTCTGATGCAGAGGATGGCGAGCTCGAAGACTCCCAAGAGGCCTCTGAGGATCCAGGCGACGATGCACCGTCCGAGTCCTCGGCATGATGAGTCGTGAATCGGCCAAAGGAAGCAAATATGTCGTCTTTGGCAGGTCCGTGTTGCAGATTCCTAGTCATACGAAATGGACTAGCAGTCAGCAGTGGTGGCATCCTTACTAGAGGGACCCTGGCTACTACCAGGGATCCAGAAGCCGAGAAACGTACAGAACATTGGACAGGGAGAGGTACGTTGGTGTTGGTGTGCGATGATTGCATGGCATCATTGGTGAACTCGCCTTCGTTCTCGTCGTCTTCACTAGAGCTTTCGCCCCCCTGTATGTTGTCTATTCCATCTGATGAATGATGATCTTCTGGCAGGTGGAGACTATCGTGGAAGCCACGTTCTCCAAGAGCGTACGAAAGGACTGCCTCTAATGCCTCCCGCTCTTGATCCGCGCATATTTCGGCTATTTGATGAATGCGCTCAATCAGTTCGTTCTGGTTCTCTTTCGGAATAGACGCTGTCGTTTTCTCGAACTCAACATCCAGCGGTGTTGTTGTCCGGATGGGGCCGACGTCAGTCTCGATTTCCTCAGCTCTCGGGTAACCTGTCGGAAACTTGATGGTAAGTCGCAAAAACACCAATTTGACTTCGTCTGTTCCCTGATCGTATTCACCCCAAGGTCCATTGAACGTAACAGTTAGCGTGCGATTTGGTACGTCAATGTTTTCAAAATCCAACTTCTTGTACTTGCTACCAACCTGGGAGATTTCAGCTCCCAGATCAGCATGTTCCTGGCTAGGCGGTTTATCGTCACAGTGTTTCTCTTCCATACGAGTTGGCAACTCATCGGTCTTGTCATGATGACCACCAAACTTAACACCATCCATCCATTTGATTTGAGTGACTACACGACTCTTGTTGCGCCGGATCGGCACGGCGGTCATTGTTTCTCGGGTTGTCTGTGTCTCAATGATGGTTTGAGAGTGGATGTCGCCAGCCTGCCGTGTGCTGAAGACATCGTTGTGAAGCGAGTAATTCTGAAGTAGAGTGGACAGGTTGCCCTTTGGTGGCACGCGTGGTGATGTGATCTCCCCTTTAGCGTTGGTGGTCTGGGTCGGAATAGGACCGTCACGATACGTGACATATGCTGCGCCTCTCCGCATGAGGTTGGGCGCCTCGAGCCGTGGTTCTCCTTTCTTGAACCCCACAGATTTCTCTAAGAATTCTGAGCTTACTCGGTGGAGATGCAAATATCTATCAGTGCCCCAGGAGACGAGTTGGAACTCTCTGTCATCAATGTGATCATCTGTGCCGCCTCTGACGCGCCACAGAAACTCCCGAACCTGAGCATCAGGTTTATGCGCGCGGAACTCATGCAACGGTTCACTAATGAAACTTTCCCTGCTGCTGTCATTGACGTGTTTGTAAAGCCATAGACTCGAGTTTCCACGTTGTGGCATGGCGATGATACCATGCGGGAAAGGGGCGTGACGGGCTCTCCAGATTGGATAGTTCGTATGAATGACACGTCGCGGTGTGCTTGTCGTTGCAGTCTTACCAACGTGACTCCACAGCTTGATGGTTGAGTCAAGCGAACATGTCAAGATCTTAGAAGGATCGGAGCGGTTCCAATCGATGCCATAGATCTTTGTACTGTGTGCAGAGATGGTGGAGATTGGTGTTGCCCCTTTACGCACATCCCATATATGGAGGTGCTTGTCGTGCGCACTGGCAATAATCTTGTCATTCTGGCGGTTCCATTTCACCTGCGTTGCGCCTGCAGTGAAGTCGGCGAGCTTCAGTGGCGTTCGCTGAGCGCGCAAATCATGGATGAAGACGAAGCTGTCAACACCGCAGGTAGCAAGAAGATCCGGATGATGGGCGGAGAAGTTGATATCGGTAATGGCACGGTCATGTGCGCGTAAGGTGTACTCGATGGGAGGCTTCTTGGAGTTGTGTGCCATGGACAGATTGTAGACAAGGGCCAGCTGATTACGAGTCGAGGCGATCCACTCTGCTCGTGCAGCAAACGGCGACCACTGAACGTCTGCAACATCCCATGACGACTGGTTGGAAATGAAAAGGGGCGGAGTGTACAGATTATCGAGATCTAGGATGCGCAATCCAGTCCTGCTGGCCAGCACCACGTCCCGGCCTGCAGGCGAGATGGAGGCCGCACCAATGTCATCGTCCACTGCAATCGAAACACTGCGATCAAACGTCTGGCTTTCGTATTCTGTCAGAGGCCCAGCCGCTGCTGCCATGGCGACGGAGGGTGAGTGTCGCGGTGAAGCATGAAGGCAGGTGGAAAGCACGCGCTGCGCTTTACGCCCATTGGCCGGCTGTCTTAGCGCGCTATGGGCAGCGGCACTTTCCCACAAGCCCCGCTGAGGTCATGCGTGTTGTCGCCCTGTGGCTCAGACGTCTTCGATTGTGTTGCTGTGATCGCCCGCGCAAACATTACAAAGCTCGCCATAATCCACGCCAAGGGCCTGCGACCACACCACTGTTTGACCTTCACCTCTACCTGTAGCACCGCCGCATCACCAGCCTCTTCCCATTCTCCTCTATCTGACGACATACCCGTCATGGCCCTACCCAAGCGCATTATCAAGGAGACTGAACGTCTGATGAACGAGCCGTGAGTCTGGCTGCTACACCACACTGCGCAGGGTCTGACCTGTGTTTGCTACAGAGTGCAGGGCATTTCGGCAACCCCTCACGACGACAACTTACGGTACTTTGACGTGACCATCGATGGCCCCTCACAGTCACCTTACGAGGGTAGGTTGTATGCGCCTAGCAGCGCGATATGGCGAGCTGACAACACGCAGGCGGCATCTTCAAGCTTGAGCTCTTTCTGCCAGATGACTACCCTATGACTCCCCCCAAAGTTCGCTTCCTTACCAAGATCTACCACCCCAACATCGACAGGCTGGGCCGAATCTGTCTCGACGTTCTCAAAAGTGAATGATGCTCGTCGAAACGCACAAACATAGTACTGACAAGCCTAGGTAATTGGTCGCCTGCTCTCCAGATCAGGACCATTCTGCTCTCAATCCAAGCTCTCCTCGGCGCCCCGAACCCAGACGACCCACTCGCGAACGATGTAGCTCAGGCGTGGAAGGAGAACCAGGCACAAGCTATTGCCACAGCTAGGGAGTGGACACAGCAACACGCGAGGGCTTGAGCGCAACTCGCATGCGCCTGCAACTAGTGCTTGCGGGGGCACCTGTAGCTTTGGCAAGCCTCACGCTCTCTGCGTATTTTCCGGGAGAGATCTGTTAGATCCTCCACTCTATGCATAGACTTGCTCGTTTCCGCACTACTGATAGCCTGGCGCTGGTCGGACGATTTGGATAGCATATACTGGCAGGACAGAGGGCGTTCTTTGAACGCTCCACACAGAAGCCTAGTCAGCATGACGAATAACATGAATGATGTCCCGAAGACTGACTTGGAAACATTGAATTACTCTTATTGCTCCTGTGTGCATGATGCAGATCAACTCCAGGCTCCAGACCCACCAGCATGCAATCGCCTGTGGTTTCCGTGCACTAGAATTGACTACCCATAGCCAAGCGTGTAGGTGAACATGCTGCCCTATCGTAAAGAAACAAGAGGATCATCTGAACACCTCGTGGGTGAACACTCATCCACCTGCAACCACACACAGCTTAACACAAGTCTCCACATCCCTCACCCTATTGCGACTCTTTGGCTACATCATTTGTGAAAATGATCCTACTGCCTTGTTATATGCGCCTCATTCACTCTTCTGATTTTCATACAGCCCCGCTTAACCCCACTTGTAGCTTGCGTACTCGATTCGGTCCGTCTGAGCTGGGCAGTGGCATGACAAAACCTAAGCGCTGTAGGCGAAGTGGGGGGCCGGATTTCTGTTGATTCCAACGTCTCGAAGGTTTTGGTTGCCGATTTACGCTCGTGAAGTGAATTGTAGCGAAGAGATGATTGCATACTGGAAAGCCGTGCGTTGCATCAGTAATTTGCCGCTTTGTCTAAGCGACGCCGTCCTGAGGCATGGGACTTCATTGACTATTCTTCCTGCTGTAGCGCTGGGTGAAGTCTGTTTCGAGACTGCTGAAGTTGCCGCTGGGTGAAGGTGGTGACATGTGGGAGCAAGTCTCTGGTGTCTGGGAGACTATCAGCATAATGGTCTTTAAATTTGCAGTGTATGCAAGACTCACTGAACAGACTGAATCCCTGCGGACTCGCGCTGCGTCCTCTAGAGCTTTGCCTTCGTAGGCGTAAGTGATGCGGAGTAGATCGTAGACAGTTAGGCGTGTAGTCGACATCTTCAAACAACTTTCTTTCTTTCTTTCTTTTCAAAACTCGGTCAATATGGCTCTAAGCTCGTTCAGAGATTACGACGGGCCTGCACTGTAGTATAAATGCCCTCCTTGGTCTGTGTAGCCGTAATCACAAATCCTCGCAACGTCGTTGGTGGAGAGCAGTCGAGCTAGACGCGACGGCTTACTCAAAGTCAAAAACACAACAAACTCAAATGCTTTCTGCAGCAACAAGTAACCTCAAGGTCAGCCGTCAATTTATACCCCTCAGCATTCCTCATGCATACCATCGGCCCATCAAAGCGCTAACGTGCAACGGGATTAGTCGCATGTATGCAACGCATGTGTGATCGGGGGTGGAGACGTGGTAAGGCCGATGCAGGCTCTGCGTGGGAGGAGCCGCGGTACCCGCTGGGATTAAGTGGAGATATCGGAGTCGGTCATGGAATGTATCGGGATGTGATGTTGTTGCCTTGAGAAAGTCGCGGAAGGAAATGTTGGTGGTGGTGCTGCTCTCGGAGATGTACCCATGGCCGAACAGATGTCCGAGCAAATGTGCGAGATCAGCGAATTCAGCGATCCGGTTGAACTGTAACGAAAAGCATCCACGGCAGCTGTTTCTGGCAGTCTGGATATCACCGATGTTTTCTGTGCCCAAGAGCACAAGTGTTTGCAATCTATCGCCTACGGAAGCCGAGCTTCTACTCGGCACTAGGAATCTGGTCCTGTACGCGGCGCAATAAAGGCACCCTCTCTGCATCAATGACGCGGTCTCCGTTACTGTCTGGGTCTGGGTAGAGCATCTTGGACCATTCGCCGTCCGAGACCTTGCTGACGCGCCACGTCTTAGCCTCACCCGCTTGCTTGAAAAACTCCTGGTTGTCGTCGAAGCTTCTACCGCCTGTCTCGGGGAGGTATAGGTATGTCCACAGGCCAGCAACAGCGTTCGTAGCTGCAAATACCAAGAATATGAAGTATGACAGGTTGTTGAACATGACTGGCGTCAAGAACGTGATGGCGAAGTTAGCGATACCCCATACGATAACTGAAATAGCAGTGCCTTGAGCTCTTGCTGTCGTGGGGAATATCTCGGTCGGAACAAGCCAGACTGTCGCCAGCCAACCTATGCCGAATGCGCCTGCGCGTGGTTAGTCACTGCCTGTCAATTTGATACTGTACTAACCTGTTGCTACAAACAACGTAACGGAGCCGAGGATACCAGGGATGATGACGGGGATGTCCAGCTTCGAAGAGTTTTCTGAGAGACCACCGAAGACTGTGAGAACAAGAAACGAGACCGATAGTAGGATGGAGCCGTGAACAAGTAGCTTGCGGCGGCCAAGAACATCGATGAGCAGCCATGCAAACGTCATCAGGAAGAAGTACGAGGTATAGTTGCCGAGTGTTATGTACTCAGATGTGCGTGTGTCAAAGCCGAGGAGCTATTCTGGTCAGTCCAAGCTCGAGGAGATTTGTACATGAGTTCGCTCACCTGGAAGATCTGAGGCCCATAAACAGATACAGCACCATACCCAGTCAGCGCCTGATTGATCTGACACATGATCGTGACCATGGTCGGATGGAACTGTGGATGGTATGGATTGAGCATATCGAAGTAGCCCACGCTGTCGCCCTGCTCTTTTTCGTGTGCCTCCATCAGCTCGTCGTATTGCTGATTGCCCTCGTCACCGTAAATCTGTTCCAAAGCAGCCTTCGCATCGTCCTGCTTGTCGTTGAAGATGAACCAGCGCGGACTTTCTGGTAGTGTCTCCACCAATGCCATGAGTGCGACAGGGTAGACCTGCATGACAACGATGGGAATCCTCCAGGCCCACTGGTTAGTTGTCCCAAGGGCAACGGTGACGCCTAAGTTGATACCAAATGCCATCAACAGTCCGAAGATATTGGATTGGAACTCTTGGGCCAATGCTTTGCCTCTTCCACCATCTGAAGAGAGTTCAGACGAGTATGTTGGGATCACAGCATCAATTCCTCCAACACCTAGACCCATGACCACGCGGCCTACCAGCATGACCCAAAGTGCTATCTGCTGGTACTTGAAGCCGGCAACGAACATGATCAAGTTACCGAGGCTGGCAGAAGCCAGACTGAAGAATATGCTCTTCTTGCGCCCGAGTTTATCTGCCAGCCAAGAGAACATTACAGCTCCTACTGCAGTACCTAGATAGTACACAGCGACAATTGCACCCACGACTGGTGACTCTTCCTCGAGCCCCATGGTAGATAGATAATCCTCGTTCGTGTTGATGAGCGACATCATGCCTTGGGGAGTTGTCAGCAACCAGCAGAAACGAATGAGCGCCAGCAGTACCTTGATCGTATCCATACAGTGCAATCGCAGTCGCAGAAAACATGACAACGTGAGTCTGCTTGTCATTCCATGCCGAACGGACATGGTCCGCTATGAGAGACATTGCCGCGGTTCAGTATCACAATTGCAATCTGCGTAAGCAAAGTTGAAGTCTAGCGAGCAAACAGCGCAAGCCAATGCTGGAGGAGACGGAAGATGCGTGAACAAAGACATTTGTATGCCGTCTTCACGCGGGACGCAGAAAGCTTGGTCAGGTGGTGGGTATTTGCGGTAGATGATGACGACGGTGCGCAGTGTTGGTACCGAGACCTTCCTACATGCGGATTGGTGTCCGTTGAGATAGAAGGCCTACCACATTCACGGCCTGACATCGTCACTGTCTTCATCGATCCAGATCGTAAAGCTTAGGGTAAAGCATCACAAGTTCGCTGAAAGACTCGATACAGTTCGCTCGAAACACAATGGAATGCATGAAAATCAACTTGTGTGGCCTCTTACATCACTACGGAGTGTGACGAGCTAGCGTAAAGCTTGAGGCTAACGGGATACCGATGGGTGGGACTGTACAGGCATGCTCAATCGCCATGTAAGTATTACCGTCTATTTACAACCTATTTACATGACCGTGCGTTTAATGCGATTGAAGCATGTTCCATCAATAATGGTGATCTCTGGATCGCAAACACACTGACAACCCAACTGGTCTCTAGGAAACAGCCCCACTTTCCCCACTTGACTAGTGCT
This sequence comes from Stagonosporopsis tanaceti, assembly GCA_000812845.1. Taxonomy (NCBI): domain Eukaryota; kingdom Fungi; phylum Ascomycota; class Dothideomycetes; order Pleosporales; family Didymellaceae; genus Stagonosporopsis; species Stagonosporopsis tanaceti. Next base: position 1,354 of record JUDZ01008648.1, on the reverse strand, counting down.
CGGAACAAGCACTCCCCTCTTATCCTCCTTCTCAGTCGGCGCAAAAGTGCAGTACTGGAAATCAGCATGCCTGTACCCAAAATCGGAGAAATGGTGCACCTGCTCGGGCCTGAGCAGTAGTGCAGCCGCCAAACTGTGCACGGGCGCGTCGCCCTACCGCTCGTAGTAGAACCCGCCATCTTCATCCAGGAAATGGAACATGTCGCGGTACTGCTGGGAGCGGAAGAAGTCCATGTCCGCAATCTCGAAATTTGACCAGAAATGGCACATGTTCCACAAATCGCCATTTGAGTCGCGATTGCGCAACAAAGCAAGAAGGTACCGGAACGGCCACGGCATGGTCGACGCGGCCATCATGGCGGTCCAAAGCGATGTTGTGGGGTAGTGCATAAACGACTTGTATGCGGAGATTTTACGGAAGAGAGATGCGGCTGTGCGACCGTTTTCCCAGAGCGCAATTGTGTATCCGTATGTTTTCCCGTGCTTTGCCATTTCGACGAACGGGTCGTAGGTTATAGCGCAGGTGAAGGATATATCGGGCTCGACGCGCCAGTACCACTTGTAAGGCTGAAGGGCAGGGTGGTCGTAGAAGAAACTATACGTCTGTGTCAGCAGACAGCTAAATCAATATGACTGCGACCACTTACCCAGACTGGAATCTGCACATGTGGTGGTAACTCTCTGTGCCCGAGTATACGATGCCTCCACGCTGCATTTCATCCATCTTCCCACGGGCTTTCTCCTGGTCTATCCACTCGGGGTATCCCCACATGTGCGCCGGTATGGTCTCAAACGTCATTCTCGCGCCCGCGCCTGCCTTTGTTACACCTTTCACGAATTCGTCGCTCCAGGACTTATCGTTCAGAAACACCCAGGGGTAGTCAAAGTCCTTGTTGAACTGCTTCTGTACGCTCTGCACGCTGGCCACTGCGCCATCTAAGTCTGAGTTGCGCGCGAGCATCATCAGTGTGGCATTGGCGCGTGGGGAGGCATTTAGCACGGGCGCCTGACAGCCGACATGGAAGGGGGCGTCGAGTTTGGTCGTTGGACGGGTGATTCGAAAGCCATGAACATGGAAGGCGAGCTCCAAAAGTATGAAGAAGACCAGAATTGACAGAATCTTCCAGTGCCTTAATGCGAAGTGGTTGAGACGGCATAATGGGTTCGGGAGGCGGCCCTGACGCCAACGTGGGGAGAGCATATCACTCAATGACTGCAGTCTCTGAGGAAATCATGATTGATGGTTTCACGCTGAGGGAAGACGCGCAGGGGTATGTAAACAGGTCACTGCGAGTACAGCTTGGCGGCTAAGTTTAGTCGTCTTCGCGCATAGTGTCGACTGAAGCTGGGGGGG
>JUDZ01008647.1:0-10517 GCA_000812845.1 Stagonosporopsis tanaceti | reverse complement strand
CGCGTGTCCGCAACCCAAATCAGCGTCATGACGCTCCGCGGACACAAAAACGGCATCGTGTCGCTCGACACAGACCCAACCTCCGAGTACAACCTCGTCTCTGGCTCGCACGACGGCACGTGCCAGATCTGGGACTTGCGCAATGTGACCACGGGCGGTCAGATTGGCGAGGGAATGAGCGGCGAGAGCGTCTACACGATTAACCGCCAGGGCGTCAGCGGGCCGGCGAAGAGCCATGGCGAGGGTGTGAAGGTGTTCAGTGTTAGGTGGGATAAGGAGGTCGGGATTGTGAGTGCGGGCGAGGATAAGAAGGTGCAGATTAATCGTGCGCTGGACTTGTAGTAGGGATGGGAAGTGTAAAGGCAGTGTAAGCAATGTACAGCGGGGAGAAGGAAAAGTCAGGCGTTTTGGGCGCGTGAATGGGGTTAGATACCATGTTATACGTCTTCCATGATCTCCTTGTCTGGTCAAACGCCGTACATGCTCGAACTCTGTGTCTGTGTCTGTGTCTCTATCGACGCCTGTAACTGTGTCTGTGTGGGTATCAAAACTTTTGTGCCGCTGGACACCCTTGCCCGTCTATTCCTTGCTCGCCCTGACGTAACCATGCCTAAGCCTTTGATGTGTCGCCATCTCTCTCTGCTGGCTACAAGCTCTTGCTCTCTCAGCGTCCCAAGCCCGCATTCGAACCTAGCCGCCCTTCTTCATCCCGCGCCCAACACCACCCTCCCCTCTTTCACCCCGCACCCTTCCCAACTCCCCCAAAAAAAGCTCTAACTCACCTCTCCCCCACCTCCTCAAACCAAATGCCCCGGCAACAAAAAATTCGCAACCCCCTCTTTAACCGCATACTCATGCCCACAGCACCCACACACCAGCTTGCCTTCATGTATGCAAGTCTCGAGGAGAACGCGGTGGAGATCCCTCGCCGTCTGGCTAGGCTGCTCATCCGCCTGAGCTGGGGCTTGCGCGCTCCCCTCTGCCACCTCTGCACTCCCTCCTTCGACGAGATCGGCGGGCGACGGCGGTGTGGGCGGGAGATCAGGGAGGCCGAGCTGGTGCGCTGTTAGTGAGTGGACGGACTCATAGGATGCGAGGCGCAAGCGCCCTGCGCCATGCGGGCGAGAGGAGTTGCGCAAACACACCTCTTTGCTTATCGTCCTCAGCTCCTCCCACATCAGCCGCGGCAGGATGTTCTTCAGGAACGGCAGGTTGACGTCTGTTTCTTGGATCTCGAGCTCTGCGTCTTTGGGGTGCAGGGGAAAGGACGACGCTTGTGTTTTGCATGTTTTTATTGCGCAGGTGAGGAAGTTGAGGGTGAGGAGCTTCATTTCTGCGGATTGGGGGGTTGTGTGTAAGGCGAGGCGTGGAGGGTGCGTGGAGGTAGTGCAGTGCTGCGACAGGGCTCGGGCGTGTGTGATGGCGGCTGTTTTTGGCGGGATGTTCAGATAAATTTTGGGAGGTGGGGTTGCAGGGGCGTTTATGCTTAATCTTAGCGCGGTGCTAGGTCTGCCGTTGTTGTTCAGACTTCATACAGTGATGCTGACTCGCTTCATCATTCCGATCGACACAATCGCTAATAGGTCAGATCTTATCTGACGAGGGATGTTCTCGCTCAAACGTGTAATCATAGATGTGTAGCATATTGACCCAAGGCCTGCAGCATCGCCCTACCTTCTTCATTCAATTCTAGTTTCACCCTCTGGAATTGAGATCGATATGGACTTGATCCGCTAAGGATACTATTTGTGATCGTTTGACCAGGAGAGAACCGTGGCCAGCACTCTGTCTTTAGAGTTGTGCTTGCGCAGATAGCATGAATAATGTGGCATTACGGATTGAGCACGTGGATATCCTTCAATTTTTATACGGAAAACATGCCATCCAATATCATGAATGTCAATGTTAAGCCAATGCCGGCTTACAACGAAGATTCGATCTTGTCCAACACCGACACCTGGTTGACGACCCATTTCCTCTTCTCCTCATCAGCATACCTCGGGTACGGCCTCCTGCAATCTGCGCTCGACTCTGGGTAACCCCTCTTGTGCGCGACGACATACTTGGTGCCGTTGATACCGCCCTTGCCAAAGCCCCACTCGCTAACGGACAGCTTGACTTGAAGTGCCGAGGCCTCCTCGTGCCTCCCAGATTGGTAGAGATCGAACATATGCACGCAAGTCTGGACTTAGTTAGCGCTAAGTCTACCCTCCAGATCTATGATGCCATACCTTGGGGTACAAGTTAGCAACACCAGTAATGGTGCCCACCCCTCCAACGCTCAAAGCCGGGATCAACCAGTCGCTCTGACCAGCCAGGGCAACGAACTCCGACTTCTTGAACGAGGCTGCCACCCGCGCCACCTTGGCAATGCCACCGCACGTGAGCTTGACAGCCACAATGTTGCGGTGGGTGCCCAGGATGTCCAGCATCTCGGAGTTGATGTCTAGACCAGCCACGACACCAGGGAAGTTGTAGAGGACAATGGGAATGGGGCTTCCGTCTGCCAGCTCCTGGAAGTAAGCGACAATCGCATCCTGGCTCATCGCAAAGTGGAAGAATGAGGGTACTAGCGCGAGGAAGGCACTTGCGCCGGCTTCCTTGGCCTCGACGGTCTGCTGGATGGCATCGCGTGTCGAGCCTGCAACGCCGCCGAGTGTGATGGGCAAGTCGCCGCGTCCCAGCTTCTGGGCTGTCTTGCGTGCTTTCTGCACGAGTTGTGTCTTTTCGGCCGAGGATAGTGTTGCAGCCTCGCCGTTTGTGCCGGCGATGACAATGCCGTGGACACCGTTGGAGATGAGGAACTCAAAGTGCTGTTCCTGCACGGCCCAGTCGATATCCTGGTTCTGGTCGTTCGCGAACCAGGTCAGAGAGGGAACATGGATACCAGGGGGGAAGGAGTATTCCTGGGCGGCGTCGTTGCCATTGGAGAGGGTCTCGTTCGAAGGCATATTGTGGAGGGATTCAAGAACAGGATGGGTGTAGATCGAGAGCGAGCAGCAATGGCGGGGAGCGAGAGGTGCTCATTATGACCATCATGGTTCCGACACGCGTTCCGACATCCATTGCGTATTCCGATGGAGCCTCCACGCGTGGGGAAGTGATGGAGCAAACAGCCGCTTGTTTGAAGCATCGCAAGACTGTCTGCCGAATGCGATTGGCTGGGGGCAAGGGTCGGCATGCGTCGCTTGCGCTTGGTCGAGGAGGTTCACTAGCTCGGCTCTCTCGCCGTTGTAGCGTTAGCGCTCGCGACAGCCGACACTGAGCTATCTGGAAAACGAAAGCCGTACCTAACAGCCCAGCTTCATAACGTAATCAGTCCAGAGTCACAAAAGATGTACAAAGTCCAAGGAGTGCGAACTGCAGGTAATTTTTAGTGGTTACTTCTGAGCTTTTTAAATTCCAATCCGTCACCAGGCGTTGCGTAAAACAACCTTACTTCGTAGATACGGGTTTGGGCCCAAGCTTATTGTGTAGGCCGCCCTACGAGAACCATTATCGCCACGTTTCTCCGCACCAACCTCGTCTCGCGCCCAAATGTGGAGTCCCCAGCGGAGTCTCCATGTCGCAATACGATATCCGTCTGCGAACCTGATGATCATATCGGGTTCCGGCTAAGCTCGTGTGAAGTGACCATGGTCTGACATGCTATTTTTCCGCTCCCAGCATTTCTCTGCTCGGACACGCACCCCAGTTCACAACCAAGTTATTTTGTGGAGCAGCAAGCTGCAGCCCGGGGTTGGCAATACCTGTGACGCTTAAAGGACATTCATACCCCGGTTTCAAGGGAAGCTTCGCATTCCGCGGCCACAACTGCACCAACCCCACCAAGGTAGTCTCTCTTCGAGCTCTGTCCACCATGGGAGGTTTCGCAAGAGCACCGGAGGATAGGCCTACGCCGCCAGAAGTGGTATGTCTCGCAACACTGAAGTGATGGCGATCGGGGAAATGTCACATTCTGACCCCGCTTGCAGTACAACTGGAGAGTGTATATGGCAGCTCTGGTCATCTCCATGGGTGTCCTGGCATACGGGTATGACTCTGCCTTCATTGGCACGACCATCACGCACGAGAGCTTCAAACGCGATTTCGGTCTCAACAATATGTCAACGTCGAGGAAGAACGAGGTCACGAGCAACATCACTTCAATCTGTATGTCGTCTGAGTCGTTGGGAGTCGTGTGGGCCATGTACTAACATTTACGCAGACTCTGCTGGAGGTCTCATCGGCGCCCTGCTCATGTACCCCTCCCTCGAACTTCTCGGTCGTCGCATGACGGTCATCATCTCGGACACGATCTTCATCATCGGTGCGATCATGTGCACGGTTCCTACCCACCAGATCGGCCTCATCTATGCTGGACGATTCTTCACTGGAATGGGCGTTGGTGGCATCGCCGCCGTGTCGCCCATCTACATCGCCGAGATTAGCCCTCCAGCCATCAGAGGTCGCCTCACCGGGTTTTTCGAGTCTTTTTACCAGACCGGTGCCGTCATTGGTTTCTGGATCAACTACGGCATCGTGCACAACATGGACAGGTCCAAGTCCATCGCCTGGAGGGTACCCATGGCTGTCCAGCTTATTCCTGCTGGTCTCCTGGCTCTGATGATCCCGCTGTTGAAGGAGTCACCTTCGTGGCTGCTGAAGCGAGGACGCAAGGCCGAAGCTCTGAAGGTGTACAGTTTCTTCCGCAACTTACCCGAGGACCACGAGTACATTGCCCAGGACGTTGCGTTCGTCGAGACCGAGATCGCCAAGGAGAGAGCCGCTCTTGTGGGAGATCAGAAACACGCCACCTTTCCGCAGCTCATCAAGGCTGCCGCGAAGGAGGCTTCGCTACCTGGCATGCGCAACCGCTTCCTTCTTGTCTTCCTTATGTTTATGTTTCAGGCTTGGAGCGGGGCTGCGGCGATTAACTACTACTCTCCAACAATCTTCACATCCATCGGTCTCTCCGACGTCACCCTCTGGACTGGTGTATATGGCATCATCAAGGCCGGCGGCTCCATCATCTTCTTCACCTGGTTCATCGACATGTTCGGACGCAAGTGGCCGTGGATTATCTCATCTCTGATTTGCGCCTTCTGCCAGTACTATTTGGCCATCTACATCAAGATCGGGGCTCCAAAGGTTGGAGAGCCCATGTCTGACTCTACCATTGCTGGAGGCAAAGGAGCGACGGCCATGATCATGATATTCGGTGCTGCCTGGGTAAGCCACTTTGTTCCTTCCATTTGAATCCCTCGATCTAATTAATACAGTCGTTCGGTGCAAACGGTCTTCCATGGATCATCTCTTCCGAGATCTTCCCCTCCACTCTGCGGTCTTTCTCGGGACCCTTCGCAGCCGCCAGCGTGTGGATCTGGACATTAGTCGTTACCAAGGCCCTGCCCCAGATGTACACCAGCATGGGCTGGGGTGTATACGTGTTCTTTGCTACATGCTTGATCTGCGCAAGCATCTACGCGTGGTTCTTCATCCACGACACCAAGGGTCTGCGCATGGACGAGATGGACAAGCTGTTCGGGTTCCAGCGGACGAGGGAGTATGACTTCACCGTGCCGAGCGGCAAGGCAGATGATGAGAGCGAGCACAATCTGAAGATTGGGGCGGTGCATATTGATGATGCAGGGCGCGTATAAGCATGTAGTTCTGAGCGAGCGTTCGCGCTTTAGCAGACCACATGCGTACGTTTGTTCAACGGATGTTTTCCATTAGTTCTATACCCTTTGTCACGCTGGTTATGTCGCGACGTCACCTGAAGATTGGAAAAAATCCATCTTATTTACCTCAATGAGCCATGATTACTGCAACCGGCTCGCTTGGACATGTGTGCGAGGGAGTCAGACACTCGATTTGGCGAACAGTCAGACTGCCAAGATAGGAGGGTCGTTTGAGCTTCCACACCCCAACATCCATTTCCTACCTCCCATACACCAAATCCCAAGCGCTCCAGACAGTGAGACTACTAGGTTTTGTCAAATCCTCGCCACGACCGGGCCTTCGCCAACAAGCACAACACCCATCATGTCCTTCACCCACCTCCCCGGCGAGCTCCTCGACACAATCTACCACGAACTCTGGCTTTCCAGGCCGTACATCACCTTTTCCAACTCGCGACGGAGTGCCATAACCTACCCCACCACCTCCTCTGGCCCTCGCCACCGCGGCCTGCCTGTGTGGCTGCTAACCAGCAAATCCATTTTCCGCGGCGGCCTCTCACAACTCTTCCGCCGCGCGCCCTGGACATGGCGCGGCAGAATTTCTCTCCGAGACTACGATTCGTGTCCTCCTATTGCCACCTCGTTCGCGACTACCTTCCATCTCGGCGCGAGAAAAGAGGTCGGAGACCGCGAACGGCCGGCTGTGCGCTATGGACTCATCATTGCGCCGGCGTTGATGCCCGTTTTGCTGGGCCAGTTCGGAGCTCAGTTGAAGCATTTCTCGATGAACTTTCGGCATAACCTACCTGCCAGCGCGAGGAGGTGCGAGTGGCGGCTGGATTTGTCTTGTTTGGATGGTGTAGAGCGACGGCTAGAGTCTTTTGCGGTCTTTTGCTATGTGACAAGTTGCGGTGAGCATGATCGTGAGAGTTGTCCGCCGGGACTTGTGGAGGCGTATGAGGTGGAGACTAGGCGGATTGGCGAGAAGCTCGTGGGTGCGAATGCCGTGGTTGAGGTTGAAGTGAAGGTGAAGGTTGGTAGAAATTGGTCTAGTCGCGAGGTTGAGACTTGGGCTCATGTTCGTGTGGTGTGTCGAAGAGAGAGGGCGTAGAGCAGAGGGATTGTAGAGCTAGTTGATTTTGTCGCGTGGCATCAGTTCGAATTAGCGGCTGGCTTGTCAGAGTCCACAAGTCAATTGGCACTTTCAAGGTACGATCTGGAAGCTCCGTTGTGTGAGCAGGTGTTTGTCACTATTCTTGATGTCGCAACAGCACCTTCATGCGAGATATCAGAGGCTTCAAGCACTCTTGCCCCTGATCCTAGTCTGGGGAAACAGGCGAATGGTCAATTACTCCTTGTCCTCAACCTCCTCCACGACCTCCTCGCCTTTACCGTCACCTTCTTGGTTGGCCACATCCTCAGCGCTCTTCTCGTCCAAAGAACAGTGTTCGACCTCGCCGCCGTTCTCATGCTTCACTGGCAGCATAAGACGTGCGGTAGGCGGCGCGACCTCTTCGTTGACGTTGAGCCTCATCGCGGCGTTTGCTCCTTCCTCGGTGGTCTTGCGCTTCTCGCCAACGACAGCAGAGTCGACAGCGTCTGGAGCAGCTGCTTTCTTGCCGGACTGTGCGGTAGTGGAAGTGAGCTCGTGTGCCGTCTTCTTCGCGTTGACATCGTCGCCTGCCACTTCTCCACCATAGGGAAGCGCAGTGTTGTTGAGCATGTCGTCAGCGCGGCCATGACGTATGCGAGATAGCGACTTTCTTGCATAGCGGCTCGTCGAAGCGTCTTTGCCCATTGCTGCCGCTTGCTTCTCGTCTCTCTTGTCTGTCTTCGCACGCTCGCGCCTCGAGGACTCGTAAGCAGGGCGGACGTCGAGAGGGTCACCCTGCTTCAGTGCCCAGTACTGCTCCTCCAGATCATCTGGCATCTTGACGCCGCTGGCTTGTGCAACCCTCCAGACGCGCGTGAGTAGGTCGCGTGTGGGAGGCAGCTCGGCTCGCATCTCGCTCAGTGCGTCCTCCATCACTGCCTGCTTCTGCTTGGACGCGCGGAGGTCGATGCACTGCTTCTTGAGATCTCCTTGCAAAAGTCTGTTGGCGCGGCCGAGGCGGTCAAGCTCTTGAGTAAGATCTTGAGTGAGCTCTTCAGTGAGCTCTTCAGCAGCGAGTTTGCGTGCGGCCATTTTCCGAGGACGCGCTTGGTGCTGTTGTCTTTTGTAGAGTTGGTGTTAGATATACTACCTTAATGCTCGGGCAGCCTGAAAGTCGTCGTAGTTCAGTCCAGCAAAAAGACAAGAGGGAAAAAGTTTCCAGAAGGGCAAAGTGCCAAGTGGGGGCGCAGGCAGCCACGTTTGCCCAACGCCCGTCCGCATGTGAGAGTGAAAGAGCGACCACTCCAAACTTGCAGCGTACGTAGTGTAGTGTAATGTAGTGTATATACCCTCGATTAGTTCTGGACACTGACTTTCCCTTCTCTTCGTGATGGCGACATTTGCAGGCCCTTTTTTTTTCGGTTAGTGCTTCCAGTGTGGCATCGAGACACCATACCAACAGCCCAAAGTCCAGCATCGACGCCCATCGCCACCAAGCACAGTGTAAGAGTCCGCCGGGACAGCAAGGAAGGTCTGTGCATGTAGCTTTCCATGCAATCAAAACGAGTGTGTTGCACAAAAAACAAGCATCTTTGCTGGGAGACACGAGCCGTGGCGGCGGGTTTGAAGCGGTCAGTGTAGTGATTTGGATTGGGGATCTGGGGAGGGTGTTGGAAGGCGGAGACTGAGGACGGGGCGTGGCCAGGCCTCTGCTCTTTTGTCTTCTCCTTCGAATTCTTGCGTTGTTGGAAGCCGGCGCTGGGTTGTTGATTGATATCGATATTGATATCGACATCGACATCTATGACACAATACTCATTTGCATGGTATGGCGTACAGTAGTAAAGCGAAAACGTCTATCCTCATACTCAGATCGTTCACATCAACGCCACACCACTCCTACTCTTCCCCTTCTCCTACAACCGCACCGGATAGTCAGTCGTCTCAATCTCGCTTGGATACACCAACCCGCCCTGCCTCCTCACCTCATCCATAACCTCCATAATGAGCACGCTCTCCTCGAGGCCCTCGAACCGGCCTTCCTTCCGCCCCTCCAGCACCGCCAACGCCGCCTCGTCGGCCTCCCAAAACATGCCCTGCCCCTCGCCCTCGGCCTGCCAGCTCCCGCCAAACCCATTGCGCCAGCCGCTGCCGCGGCCCGGCCCGGGGATCGGCCAGTCCTTCTCCTCGACCGTGCCGTCGGCGAGGATCAGCTTCGTCTTGGTGGGGCGGAACGAGGGCGGGAAGACCTGCAGCTCGCCCTTGGGGCCCTGGACGCGCACGCAGGGGACGTCGTTGTTGGCGCCGGGGCTGGTGGCGACGCGGAGGGAGGTGGTCGCGACGGCGTGGGCGTCGCCGCCGTGGTGTGCGGGGCGGGGGAAGTTGAGGATCATGGTGGAGTGCTCGTCGGCGGCGCCCGTTTTGTCGTAGTTCTTAACCAGCGCGAGGAGCTTGGGCGGCTGCCGCGTGGCCGCCGGCTGCGTGTGGTACAGCGTCTGGAAGACCCAGGTTAGCGCGTAGATGCCCAGGTCGAGCAGCGCGCCGCCCGCGAGCGCCGGGTTGACCATGCGGTTCTTGCCGTCGGCGAAGTTGGTCTCTGGGTCCAGCGCCATGCTGTTGTCGGAGAGCACGCGCGCGACGGGGCCGAGCCGCCCGGAGGTGATTTGCTCGCGCACGTAGATGGAGATGGGGAAGTAGCGCGTCCACACTGCTTCCATCAGGAAGAGGTCCTTGGCGCGCGCGATTTCGACCAGCTTGCGCGCCTGCGCGGCGTTGACGGTGAAGGCTTTCTCGCACAGGACGTGCTTGCCGGCCTCGAGGGCGAGCCGCGCATTCTGGTAGTGGTGTGAGTGTGGTGTGGCGACGTAGATGATGTCGATGTTGGGGTCTTGGACAAGTTCCTCGTAGGAGCCGTAGGCCTTTGCGTCTGAAGGGGCGTTGACCTCCTTCAAGAAGTCCGCAGCACGTGATTTCGACGAAGAGGAGGCTGCAGCGACGACAGTGTGCTTGACAGAGGTAACGCCACGGGTGGTTGGGTCCACAAGGAGGTCCCTCGTGCTGGGGGCTATTAGTCGAGAGCTCTACGAAGTATGGTGGGGGGATCCGCGGAGTACTCACAAGGTCAGGGCGATGCCCCCAGTTGCGAGGATTCCCCAGCGAACAGTCTGCGGAGACGACATTATTGCAATTGATGTTGAAGTACGCTTGGAAAGAATGCAGAACGCGGTGGTCGAGATAGAGAACCGTGGAAGCGGCTGGCTAATATAGCTACGCGGTCTCGTACACAGCTCAACGTCACCACGGCCACCATGCCGCTATCGCGAGCTGTTCGACCCCACTCTTGCCCCTCCCCACACAGGCGTCGCGAGCTTCGATGGCAGCTTAGGCCAGACGGCCCGTTTTTCGCGGCGCCAGCGCTGCTCTCATTGGCAGCGCCAGCGACGGAGCTCAGCAACGCAGATGAAGTTCTGCGGCAATAAATCCCGCTGATTGGCCACCGCAGAACTGTTCCAATTACCCTTCTGGGAAGCTGTAAGAGTCGCTGCGCCGTGCAACTTTAGTCATATGAAGCAACGCTTCGCGCCACGAAGAGTCTCACTTGCCTCAGCAGTCCGGACGACAGTCATCAGTCAGCAGTCATTGGTTTTTCTTCTCCCACTCGATGCTCCCAAACCAGCGCGAATAGCGCGGACTTCTCCCCGACGCGCTGCGATTACGGAGAATAGTATGTTGCAGCACGTGGTGATGGAGGAGCAGGGGGG
>JUDZ01008646.1:0-10512 GCA_000812845.1 Stagonosporopsis tanaceti | reverse complement strand
TACGTAGTTCTATATATCTAGGGCCTAGCCTATTACAGAAACTATATATAAATCTTATTAATTTAGTAAATATTATTATAGAATCTTACTATATATACGCCTTTATACTTCTTGTCTATAAAAAGGTTTAATACTTAGTAGCAAGCAAAGCTATTTATTATTGCAACTATGCAATCTAGCTCTAGTGTCTTTTACTAAGTTAATAGTATTATAGTAAGTACTTTAGTATTCTCTTAATATATATATTACTATAATAAAGTAAAGTTCTTTTACTATGCTTTTTACTAGTAATATAACTAATAATAAGAGTACTTAGACGCTAGTCTATATAAATACCTATAGCTAACTAAATAGGTATATAATAGTAGTTAGAGGCTTAGAGCAAGCTTACTAGACAAGAACTTATACTATACTTATTACATAAGGTTTATATTATACTTATATACTACTATATACTTAAATAGTAATCTACTATAGTAAGACTTAGATATAAAGCTATAGTAGATATAATATTAGTATAGTTATAGACTATAGTTTTAATACTATATAGCAAAGTAACTACTTACCTAGCATAGCTTTAATAATACTAGTTCTTACAAGATTTAAATATAATAGAGCTACTTTTTTTACAAAAGAAAAGTAGTATAATAAAATATAATTTTATACTAATACTTTAGCCTAGTGTTTTATATATATAAAAAGACTTTTTAACTAGTATTTAATTAGCATAGTAGCTTATAAGTTCTATATATAGTATCTTATATATTAAGTAGTAAATTTGCTATTATTCTAACTTTTTAATAACTTATACCTATATCTTTTTTACTTAATAAAGCTCTAAGCTAAAGTCTACTAACTACTTTATAGTATTATTAACTTTATTAGCTATAGTTAAAACGTCTATTAATATTTTAATAAAGTAGTAGTTAAATTAAATTATAAGAAGTATATTACTAAGAGCTATTACTAGTATAAACTTAATAAATTTAATAAAGAGTAGCTATAATGTAGTACTTTTTTCTTTATAGAAGCTATTGCTAAAGCCTAGCTAGCTTTAGTTTTAGTTTAGAGAGTTTTTATACTCTACTCTATAAGTAAGATACTTCTATAGTAGAGCTTTAGTAAGTCTAATTCTAAGGCATATAACTACTAAGGCGCTAGTTCTAGGCCTAGCCTATTATAGCTTTAAATAACTAGTATTATAATAAATCTAGCAAAGTAAGTAAATAATAAATACTTAGGAGGTTATTTTAGGTCTAATATATTAGATAAATTAATCTAAAGTTAGAAAGTACTATAATAAGCTAGGCCTAAAATAAATACCTTAGTACTTATATTATTTAAGATTATACTTAGTAGACCTTAACTATAAAGCTATTTTACTTCTAAAGCAGAATATAAAAACTCTATAAACTTAAACTAGAGCTAGCTAGGCTCTAGCTATAACTTTTATAAATAAGATACTACTACACTATAGATATTTTCTATTATATTTATCTAGTTTATACTAATAATAGCTCTTAGTAGTACGCTTCTGATAGTAGTAAGTAATATAGCTTATTTTAATACTCTTGTATATTTTCTAGCAGATACCTAGCCTTTTAGACTCCTCTAAGATTCTGTGTCAACACAGTTGTAACTAAAAGAGAGCTAAAATACACGTGCATTTAAACCTAAGAATTAGCACGTTTAAGCAGGCCTTTAGCTCTGCGACAGATTTTTATATACTTGCAAAAGTATAAGTTGTTTTAAGTAGTTGAATTTTCATGTCTATCTATCTAAATGGTATCATTGCGAACTTTTGACTACACCTAAGCCTTGACGATGACCTTGTGGGGAGCGTCCTTCTCCTCAGGCTCGTTGAAGATGTTAACGGGCCACCTGGGCTTGTTGGCAATGTAGGGGATGTTGAAGCGGCGGGGCTCGTCCTTGCCGATCTGCTCGACCTTCTCGAAGTCTTCCTTGGAGAGCTCGATTTCCTTGAAGTTGTCACGGATGCGGCTGGCGGTGACCGACTTGGGGATGACGGAGTGGCCACCGACCTGGGCCCAGGCAAGGATGACCTGTGCGGGGGAGGCGCTGACGCGGTCGGCAATCTCCTTGATGGTCTTGTGCTGGATGAGCAGGGGCTCGCCAACCATGTTGTTGCCGAAGGCAGAGTACTCGGTGACATGGATGCCCTTCTCGGCCATCCACTTGATGAACTCGGTCTGGAGGAGACGGGGGTGGCGCTCGATCTGGTTGGCGGCAGGGGTGACACCGGTACCGTCAATGAGAGCCTGGAGGTGCTCCTGGGTGTGGTTGGAAACACCGACAGCACGAGCCTTCTTCTTGTCCAGCTTGGTCATGGCCCTCCATGTGTCAACGATGGAGACAGAGTCGAGCATCTTGACGTCACCGTCCTCGCGGAGAGGGAAGAGGTTCTGGTGAACATCCTTCTGCTCATCGAAAGCAACGGGGAAGTGCACAAGGTACAGGTCGAGGTAGTCGAGGCCGAGCTCAGCAAGGCAGTCGTCGAGAGCAGCGGCGACATCGTCGGGCCTGTGCTGCGAGTTCCAGAGCTTGGATGTGATGAAGATGTCCTCACGCTTGATGCCCTCGCTGAAGGCCTTCTTCAAAGCCTGCGCAATCTCCTTCTGGTTTCCGTAGACCTTGGCAAGATCAATGTGCTTGTAGCCGGCCTTGAGAGCCTCGTAGACGGCGGCCTCAACCTGACCGGGCTCAGCCTGCCATGTTCCGAAACCCAATTGACTGGAGGTTTTATTAGAATACGTTCGTCTTGGCTTTGTTTGTGGTACTCACGGGATGGAGGCGCCGGTGTTGAGCTTTACTGTGCGACCGAGAGACATAATGTGTGATGTGAAGTGATAAATGGTTTGAGGAGCAAGTCGAAAGAGCAGGAAGACGAATGTTTATGATGATCGAAGAAAAAGATGGAGGGACGCGGGGGCAATGTCGGAGGTGGGATGGTGGGGTTAGTGGACTCGGAGACGTCACCGAGCTTCGAGCCGCGTATCGGCGCCATCTCCTCCTTCAGCACCCTTTCCGTGTGGAGCAAGCTACGCCTCCGACAACTGCGGTCTCCTTTGATGTTCATTGGTGAGCCAGCTTAGGCTCCGCGTTGCTGTGGTTCCGGTGGCATGAAGTCGTCGGCCAGCACTGCGAGACAGTTCTCGCACTACGCGCCCACATTTGTAATTGGGAGTCCGAAGATGAGTTCTGGCAAAAACGTGTGGTAACAGAAAGTTTGTATCATGAGTTCGATCAGGTTCGACATTGTACTCTGTCTATGCGTATTGCACTTCCTCATAGGCCTGCCCTTGTGTGCTGCAACGCCGCAGAGCATGCGGCTGAAGTGGCCAAATAACCATCAGCCCCGCTTACGTCATGCATCGCATTTTCTCCGAGGCACCAGGATGTACGGCAGTGAAATGCGCGTCTGCCGCATGTTATCAAGTTTTCAAATCTTTGCACCGGTGCATCTGGAACACAAGAGAGAACGAACTAGTGGCGGGATGCGCTCTGCCGCGCGGTTTTGCATCATCAACGCCGACTTCGTTCTGTTCTTGACGTTGACACATCTACTGGCCGCGCTGCCCCCGCCTTCAAAATGCGGTACGGGGAGTGGCAAACCTACCACTTGTAGGTGTTATGCAGCCGGCGGTTCCTTTCAAATAGAAATAAACAGGCTGCAAAGCTAAAAACCTGCCGGCACGAAAGATCCCTCAGATTTGCCGTTCATGGAAAACCTGAATGGTTATTTGGCGACCAGTCTCTGACCTATTGGGCGAGGCTTCACTGACAATGCGTTCGTGGGCAGAGATACAGCCTGAAAGAAGTACTCGATGGCATTACCGACGGGCGGGAATCCAACATTTGGTGCAAAAGATCTGGACGCATCGCCGAGCAGGACACCTGAGCAACTCAGCAAGGTATGATCAAGTGTCTTATCTCCAGTCTGTTCATGAAAGCTGTGTCAGTACACCCATTTATATCGCTAGATAACGCCTCAATCAGCAAACACCCCTCCGCTAAATGCCCCTCCGCTCTACCATGCCAGCACCTCTTTCTGCACGCCCTGTTCCATTCCTTCTACAGTCTTCTCCTCTTGTCTCTGCACTCGTCCATCGAAGGAAAGCCCAGGCTGCTTAGCCGGATGGATCTCCCTGCCCTGTCTCTTTTCTATCTTCCAGTGCTCATTGACAACCTGGCGGCAATTCTGCTGGAAGAAGATAGGCGCTTTTTCGTACTTTGGGTGCAGGAAGCCCGCCCTGAAGACGCCGCGGTTCAGGTTGGCTTGTGCGTTGGTGCAGAGTACCTTGTCCTCGCGCATGACGCGCTCATACATGTCAGCGATGAGATGGAACTGCTCGTCGGTGCTGGTCTTGGCCTTGAAGACTTCGTAGTGGCTTGTCGATGTGTGAGGTGAGTGTGGCAGGAACTTTTGGATCATGAGGAAGTGCTTGCCCACGGTCATGGAGACGTTGGGGAAGTAGTATGTGCTGTGGACATTGACGCCGAGGTCGATCTGTTCTTGAGTGGGTGCGCAGGCGTGCTGGATGTGGCCGTCTTTGAGCGCGGAGTCGAAAGAGTCAAGATTGAGGAAAGCGGGGATGTCGGGGTGAGTTGTTGGGCAGTGGTAGCATTCGTTGAAGTTGTCTGATGCGATCTTCCAGTTGTACTCTGTCTCGAGGGTGTATACATGGCTGAGATCGTAGTTTGTGAAATCGATAGGGGAGTAGCGCTCTTGGATATCCACGTCTTTAAAGCACTGATCAAAGGGAATCTCTGGGGTCTTCTTGGCGTCCAAGTTGATCCAGATGAACCCGTTGCGGTCAATCCTAGTGTGAATGGGGAAGACATCGTCGGTGGTAGACGAGAAGTTAGCGAGATTGATGTGCCCAAAGCCCTCCTTGGTATCGTTGTTGACCAGAACCTGCTTGGTCTGTTTTGAAGTATTGTGGAACCCCACGATGTGCTCATCCTCATCCCGCATTATTATAACATCATAGCCTGCGAACTGGTACCGAATGTAGTCTCCAGCGGTTGGGAAACGTAGCGTCGTTGTCATAAAGAGCCACCGGTTGGCGAATACGGCGCGGCGCTCGAACTCGTACATCTCAGGAGAAGTGTACCATGAAGCGGGCAGAGCGCGAACAGGTTGCGGCTTCTCCTCTATCATGTCCTCAGTCTTTGGCTCTGCTGCCTTCTTCCTGTCCCAGCTGAAGTAGCCAAGGAGTCCGGACATTTTGTTGTATGTTTGGGTTGAGCTGGCTTTGGTTTGTGGTGAGTAGACAAGGATCTGTTGCGTGTTGGCTATTTGGTTGTACTTAATGTTTAAGTCAATGTGAAGAGGGTGTGAGCTTGAAGCGTGATCTTCTCTTATAACAATTGTCGGATGCGGCTCCGCTTGTCATCATGAATTCGTAGAGTTGCACCAGGTGACCAACATGCCTAAAGGATGGGGTAACCGAGCGCGAGTCGCCCCGAGATAAAAAAAAACATGAAGCGTCGAGACTTGCGAGGTCTGATCGGAGCTGTCACATCGATGATGAGCAACGAGAAGAGCTTAGCTTCGTTGCGAGTTGCCAGGAAGGGAAGTTACCATAGCGTGAGGCTGAACATTGTGGCCAATCGCATTTTCAATTGGTAAGGTAACAGCCAATCGCATCAACCCTCGACAGCATTTAGGAAGCCCCAGGTCTTGAGATTGTTCAGATCGAAATTGCATGATTAGGTCATGTTGACTCGATGTCAGCTGGTACCCGTTGCCACAATTTATTTATTACTGCAAAAGTGAAGGGTTGTAAAATCGACAGCTACGAGTATTGCGCTTTCAAGTGCAAAGGCATGTGATTGGGAGTTTATGTCAACTGCTTGTAACCGTGTGTTATCGCCGTGACGTGACCAAAACTTAGGTGTATCATCCAGCTATTCTTGCGTTGTTGAGAAAGCCCTCCTTTCGATAGTCTGGCCATACGCCATGCATACTCTCATTTGTTCAAGACGAGTACCGCCGACAGCATTGTTGAAAGCCCCTTGGGCCAAAGGGACTCATTGGGGATACATCCATTTGACTCGCGGCTGCAGGCTACTATGACACTACATCAAGGTTCGCACGGTATCCACACCTTCATGCCAATTCAAGCTGCACCGTTATTGAGTCAAGTAGCCCATGCTGCAGTGCTTGGATGCGTTTACGCGGGCAGATACGCTTCACCTCTCTACCCAGCCTCTCTTACATGCGTCAACCGCCGTACTTCAATATGATATGCCAAATGCCGCCGAAACGCCCGTGTACAGCCCAAAGTATGGCTGTTCCACATGCAAAAGCCGTCAAAGACGACTGACCAAACAGCCGTTTTTCGTAAGTAGAACATGGACCATGTAGATCCGGGGAATGTGACATAAACTTCGTGTCGCGGCGCATGATGCAAGCCGTCCTCCATACCACGCTGTCGAAGAAAGAAGGCAAAATACGCTAAACGCCAGGCACTCCGATGCAATATTAGACCAATCGCACTCAGCCCGCTCCGGGGGTGCTGATTTGCTGCTGTTTTTGGTACTGGGGCGAACGGTAGCTGTGCCGATGGGGTGAGCCCGTGCGATGGCTCTCCGCTGAAGCCTGTGCGTTCTGGCCATAGGGCGGGTTTGGTGTGCCAAAATCGTGATGACGCGAGGGCGAAACGTTCTTGTTGATGCCGGTGCCCGCGTTGTGTCGTACTGACGACTCGCCTGACATTGCCGATGTGGGATTGCTGTCCGCATCTGTAATTTGTGGAGCGTTTCGTTCGTCTTTGCGCTTTGCGACACCACCTTGGTTCTTTGGTGAGGTTCCGAGAATAGCGGCGCTGGGGTCTTTGCCCCGTTGCTCCCAGCGGCGCATGATCTCCTTTGCACTCATGTCGGTTGCACTGTCGTCACTGAGCAGCTCCATGATTTCGTAGGGTACCTGACGGGTCAGAATGCACTACACAGGCTGCTGAAAAGACATACCTCAGAAAACTCGGCGTTGTTTTCGATAAGATCGAACACAACCTTGACCGCTCCCTGATCAACGCTGCGGACCTCCTTGTCGTTGCTTTCACGCAGAATGTTGGGAGCCATTACAGTGGCGATGTTCCACGTGTCCATCTTGTTGCCAGACTCTTCATCAACAGTATGGAAAGAGGACACCCAGTTGAGGAAGCAGAACAGGACCTCCATCGTGTCACGATGAGCTTTGGGGAGCAAGCACAACACCAAATGGAGTACCTTTTTCCGCTTGTCTTCGTCCTCAATGTCTGCAGATGTTAGTCTCACTCGGCCCATAGGAGCTAGATTACATACCATTGGCTGTCATGAACAGCTTGTAGAGCTTCAACGTCAGTACAGGATCGGGCATTACTCGCAAAAAGCGTTTGAGTAGATTGGCGAGGATGACGGGATTCTTGGTGTTGAGATCGACTTGCTCCACTCCCTTTTGATCAATCTCGACTTCAAGCTCTCGGAGGGCCTTGAGATTACCATTTTTTCGAAAGACACCCTCAATCGACATGTCCATGTTACGCATTGCCGTGATGGCATCCTGGAGCAAAGCTGGGACCTTGAGAGCGCCGGGACCAACACCCTCTGTGCACTCGCAGCCTTTCTTTTCGACCAACCATTCCAGCGTCTGCTTGAATGTAGCATTGTCGGAAGCTGGTTTCTCTACAGTCTGTGGCTTCTTCGGTTTGCCTTTCGCTTTACCAAAGCCGATCTTTCCCCAGAAGTTGTTCTTCTTCGATTCGATGAGGTCGAGGAGGTCCTCTTGATTGTATTGGTTCTCATCGAGAAGCAGACCGAGTTGCAGCACGGCGAGACCTTTGAGTTTAAAATACTCAAGAGGCGACAATTCCGAGAAAAAGGTACGTGCGCGGCCATCGCTAACATTGTTCAGCTCCTGAGCTCCAGAAAAGTCACGTCGGTGGCCGTGGCGCACTTTCGCGTGTTCTTGGCCTAGGAGCGCTCCACCACCAGCGCGGAAGGCGTTCGGCCTCTGTTCTCGCTGTTGTTCCATAGCGGCCATGCGGGCGATGTCGTCCAACGCAAGGGAGTTGACAGCGAGCGTGGCGCTGTCCATATCGACCTGGTCGCGCTCGTTGACAATCTGCATGCCTCCGCGCATTTCAGTGTTGGCACCAGCTTCGTAGCCTTCGGATCCGTCGATGATTCTGGAAGCACGAGCTCGTTTCATAGTATTGGAGAGGTGCTTGTCCAGACGCGTGGAACGCAAGCGTTTGATGTCCGACATGGACTGTTCGTACGCCGCGTTGGAGCTACCTTGGCCAGTTGAATTTGTGTCGGAGCCATTGTAGGATTTGGATCTGGCGTCAGCTCGCAGATGAGGCGGTGCAAGTGCGGCACCGTTGTTGTCCATGCGATGTCCAACAGACGAATCATAGCCTGTCAGGTTAGGATCATCTACAGTTCATCATTAGTCGGGCGAATGTATTCTTGGAAGCGACGGGCGAATTCTGGGGTAAGGCGTCAAGATGAGGCTGCTGATCGGTCGAGGGTGGTGTTGGAAGGGGCAGCTTACCGGATGTGTGTGGCAGGGCACCGCTGGAGCGCAGGGTCGCCATTAGGCGGGCATGGGCCACTTTGAGAAGGTGGACATATTGTCGAAGTTTGGTAACGTGACGGAAACCATTCTCCGCATCTGGCTGCGCTGCGGCGCATGCAGGGCAAAAGATGCGTTTCGACGATGGGCTCCAATATGCTTGTCCGATATCATGACGTAAATCTGCATTGCAGCTGCGGCAGATGATGCAGCTGTAGTTGAAGGACATGTCGTTGAGGTGTAGGCATTTGTCTTCGACCTGGAGGTCGCAAATAGGACATGCATCGGCCCATCGTGGGATAAGGATGGCTGCTTCGGCTGCCTGGTCCTTGGAAGCCTCCTCTTCGAGCTTTGCATCGAGCGAGTTGACCTGGGAGAGGAAATTGGTGATGCCACTCGAGCTTCTTGTTTCGCGCTCGAGCTTCAGAGCACCTTGCAAACAGATGCGGATCAGCAACTTGAGATAGTGAGCCAGTCCGGTGACAAGGGACAGGAGCTCCTGGGTGACGCCTAGGCGACGAACACCTGTCCCTTGCGACTGGGTGAGTAGCGAAAAGAAGGCGACGACTTTTTTGCAGAGCAGTTTCGCCTCACGTGAGTAGCTGAGGCCTTTGGGCGTGTTGGTGACCAGTTGGTCGTCGAGATCGTCAGCTGCAGTGAATAACAACTCGACGTGGATGATGAACTTTTTGGCGGCCATGACGCCGTCGACATAGGCACCGTTGCTGACATGTAGCAGCATGTCCGAGATGCACGTTGCCGATTTCTCTTCAAAGGCGGAGAGGGTCTTCCAAATCCAATTGACTTTGGCTTCAATCTCCTCCTCCTGCTGGCGTACGGTTTCACGGATAGCATCTGTGGCGTCTTTCTCAGCCTGTGGCAGGGGTTCGATGACGGGCTGGCCGGTTGAATGTAATCGCACGTTCCAGTACTTGTGGATCATGTAGCATTCCGGGTGCCAATGCTGGTTCTGGCCATTGCGAAAGATCTCGACAAACTGCTTCAAGATGGAGGTCTGACAGCCATTGCAGCGTTGGGCGAACTTGGTGGAGTAGTGGTAGTGGCAGTAGACGCTGCCCTCGTGCTCGTAGTAGCTGTCGGAGGCGCCAAAGACGGTGGGACACACGGAGCAGGTAAAGTGCTCGATGTGGTACTTGCGTTCCAGCGCAGTGATGTAGGAGCCGCGCAGGGCCTGGCCGCAGTCGTGGCACAGCAGGTCCAGCCGGCGGAAGTAGTCCGTCTCGCACAGCGGGTACTGGCCCGGGGGCTTCTCGGGGACGGGGAAGAACTTGGACGCTACGATCTTGCCGCAGTCCTAGCGATTGTTAGCGAGGCTCTGATGTGCGGATCCTGAAACAGGGTTGAAGGGCGTAAGGGGCGCTGCTGGGCCGCGATGGAACGGAACGTGCCCAGAAGGGGGTGTCGGGTCCACGTCCAGCAGCAAGCGTGTTTGGAGGAGAGAGGACAAGGCATTGGGCGCGGGGGAGAGAGGGCGTACATGGCAGGTGAAGCATTCCAGGTGAAAGGTGCCACCCAGAGCGCGCACGAACTGGCCGGTCAGACCCTCGCCGCACTTGCCGCAGACCTTGCCGCTGCGCTTGGGCTTGGCGGGCTGCATCTGCTGCTCGTTCTGGAGGGGGTCGGTCATGGAGCGCACAGGGCCGTCGGTGCGGTCCTGCGGGGTGAGGCTCTGCGACCTGGGCGTGGCGTGGGCATCGCCTTGCTCGGGGGGCGGTCGCGTGAGACCGTTGCCGCGCGGGTCGTAGGCGTGCGGCGGCGGCGGGCCCTGGCCGTCCGTGGCGGGCGGCGCCGTCGAGTCCATGGACAGCAGCGCCTGGCGGGCGGCGGGCGGCGGGCGGAGATGGGCAGGCGGTGCAGGGCGGTGGTGACGGCAGCTGGGCGGCGAGGCGCGTCGGGGCGGGGGCTGGGGA
>JUDZ01008645.1:0-10504 GCA_000812845.1 Stagonosporopsis tanaceti | reverse complement strand
CCTCGTGGGACCGCAATAAGATCACTTCCTTTCGTGTCTTCAACCCTTGTGTCAATTCATCCCTCTCTTCACTGATCATATCTTCTCACATACGCCTGGACCAAACGCTTGCACGTTCGTCCGCCCCGCAATCATGTCAGACATCCATAAGATGGACCAGGAGATGCAAGAGGACAGCGGCCAGACTGTCAATGGCAACAGTACTACACTAAGTCGCCAGATGACTGTTCAGCTAAGCCCAGAGCAATATGAACGTCTTTTCTTCCAGCCGTCAGCCCCTCGCCGTGGTGACTTTGCAAAGCGATTCGGTACCACAAAACTGTGTGTTGACAAATCGTGCACACTTTTGACTTTGTACTAGGTAACCCCACACTGCTCGGCTTGATCGGATTTCTCATCCCGTACACCTCGACTATCTTGATTCTTTGCGGCTTCCAAGGAGCCATCGCGCCTCAAAGTCTTATCGGCCTAAGTGGCGATTATTATTTCTTTGGCTGCATTGCAATGATTCTCGCTGGGATCGCAGAATTCCTCCTCGGCAATAGTACGTACGATTCTACTTTTGGACGCTATCTGACTAATTGCCCACTGCAGCCTTTCCTATGGCGGTTTTCATCATCTATGGCAGCCACTGGGGAAGTCTTGCGTACACTCAAGACCCCATACACCAAACCACTGCGCCGTTCAACGAGCTCGGTGGCGCTAATGGTGTGGCGTACAATTCATCACAAGGCTTCCACAACGTTACGATGTGGGCCTCATCCCCAAACGAACAACAGACTTGCGAGTTACTGACCATACACCAGGGCAATCGCCAGTTTCGTCTTCTTCATGGGCACCTTCCGCGTTAATGTTTTCTTCACTCTCACGTTCTTCGGCCTGATCATGCTGTTCTCCTTCATCGCCGCTGCAGACTTCCGAGTGGGTCACGCCACAACAGAGGCCGATATCGCACACATTGAGAAGCTGCTACACATTGCTGGAGGGTTTGGCTTCATCGGTCTGATTTGTGGTTGGTATCTGGCTATCTTGACGGCGTGCGAGGCAGTTGGAATTCCCTGCCCTTTGCCTGTATTGGACCTGAGCAGCAAGGTTTTCCCAAAGGAACGAGCAACCGTCCAAAAAGAATAATGTATTTAGGGGATGACGTCGCTGATAGAGGGTGAAGCCGAATCGAAAAGGGCTGTGGTGCACAGAGCCAAGTCGC
Source organism: Stagonosporopsis tanaceti (assembly GCA_000812845.1). Lineage (NCBI taxonomy): Eukaryota > Fungi > Ascomycota > Dothideomycetes > Pleosporales > Didymellaceae > Stagonosporopsis > Stagonosporopsis tanaceti. The sequence goes on along the minus strand of JUDZ01008645.1, from coordinate 9,297 downwards.
GATTTTGCAGAACTTCTTCAATGAAGCCAGCTTGACCAATTGTAATTTGCAAGGTCTGTTGCAGGTGAGCAAGCTGATATAGACTGTCGTTGATTAGTATTATCGTGAGGAGTTGACTCGCGTCTGGAGAAGGTGGGTGAACAATCGGATTAGTGATCTGTCTCAACGTTCCGCCAGATTAGTGATCGATTGGCGAATCACCCAGCTATGTCTTCTTTGATTACTCAATATGCAATTGAGATGAAGCGCATGACGATTGGCACCGATAAAGCCCGCACATGTACTTAACGACTCTTGCTACCTCCAAGACCCCACAATTCGACCTCTCAAAGACCAGGACCTCAAGACAGTTCTTACGTTTCGAATCCGAATCGACCGTGCTACAATCATCACCATGTCTCATCCGACCTCCTACATTTCCGTCATCGGTGGCACGGGAGCGCAGGGTATTCCCGTCATCCGAGGCCTTGTTGAAGACAAAAGATACAAAGTCCGTGCCCTCACCCGCGATATGAGCTCTCCGCGCGCGAAAGTTTTGATCGAACTGGGAAATGTTGAGTTAATACAAGGCACATTTGCTAGTGAAGAAGATCTTCGCAGAAGTTTCCGAGGTTGCGACGGCGCTTTTGTGAACATAGACGGCTTCAACTGCGGCGAGAAGACGGAGACTTACTGGACGATGCGGGCCTATGAGTTGGCTCTTGAAGAGGGCATCAAGTTTTTTGTCTATGGAAACCTTGACTATGTGTATAAGAAGAGTGGTTATGACCCGAAGTTCCGGACTGGCCATTATGATGGGAAGGGAAGGATTGCAGAATGGATTCTAGCTCAGAATCAAGACAATCAGAAGATAATGGGTGCATCAATCTTCACGACGGGGCCATACATTGAGATGGCCATTGCAGACTTCACTCCCTTCACTCCCAAGGTCGAAGATGGGACAGTCACGTGGAGGGTACCGTTAGGGGATGGGGCAGTCGCTCATGTGGCCTTGGACGATTGTGCGCATTATGTCCGATGGATTTTCGACAACACGCGGCGGTCGAATGGCATGGATCTCGCAGTCGCCGTTGACCACATTCATTACGCGGACCTCGCTGCAGCGTTTCAGAAAGTCACGGGTCATCCTGCTCAATACATTGACACTGATCTCGAGACCTACTGGAAGACTTCTTCAAGTCTCTCTGTAGCTGCAGATCGTGGTGCGGGATACAATTCGAACCCCAAAGATCCGGCATTTATGACCATCAGAGAGAACTTCACAGGCTTCCTTAACATGTGGAGATACTCTGGGAGAAACAAGGGTGTTATTCAACGAGACTACAAACTATTGGATGCCATTCATCCTAACAGAATCAAGAGTGCAGAGGAATTCTTCCAAAAAGAGGATGCCAAGGGTAGGGCATTGGGGTTGGGAGGTCTTTGGGATAGAGTGCAGGAAGCGAACATTAAACCGACCCTAAAGGTTGCTGAGGATGGACTGCGGGGAAAACTGTAGAAGATCCATGAGCACCAAGGAGAGGAAGTTTGAACGTCAAAATTTTGAGACAGCGTCAATACCAGCTCTATCAAGCTAGTTTTCAATTTTCTTGACAGCCTCAATGTATACTCCTTGCCATCATATTGAAGTCATGACCAGTGTCGTCCTTGATCTGTCGCTCAAGGCCGCAGTGTGAGTTTCAAAAACTTGCTCTGAGGTTTTGAGGGAGCACATCTGACCGCATCTTCCTGAGTGGGTCTGTATGTCTTTTCAAACATGCGTACTACATTCCTTGCAGCTTTACAACCACGTTCGGCCTGCTCTTGCTCCTGCCTGCGGTTGTTTCAAGAGCAGATACTATAAGAACTTATTGCTATGATTCCACGTTACGAACAGATATCAAGTTTGGAATAAGCTTAAAATGTGCATTGATTTCATTGTTCGGTCATTGTGCTCTAAAAGCTTGTCGTAGATGTTCGTGATCGATACTTTCATTACATTGTGCCCACTCTACGCTTGGGATTCGACGGGTCCTGGTACACAATAGATACGGCTAGAGCACGTGACCGATGAGCTGGGGCTGTAAACCGTCGACGAAGCCATCTCGTAGCAAACTTGAGCATAAAAGTAGGATGTGCTCTTTCCATTGCCAACGTGGGCTCCTGGGCCGGTGAACTTGTTCTCGTCAATAGAGAAGATGGCATCGAAATCCTGCGCTTGACCGACGGTGACGAAAGTTCCGCCCTCCGTGTAGGAGACGTCGGAAGCGGAGTTGATGACGTTTGTCAAAGTAGGGACCGAGGTCTTCTTGTTCAGGACCGTTGTCGAAGCATCTTCGTAGCTACATGGAAGGCGTTTATTAGAACTTTTCTGAACAGAAAGCTATCTGCTAGAGGCTTGGAATTGTTTGTGGTAGCAGATTTTTGTCTTGGACTTACTACTCGAACTCGCTGTATGCTCCGCCACTTGTCTTGAAGCAGTTGGATAGGAAGATGACAGGCCCCTTGACTGCCCGGTCCTCGATCGTGCTGCGGATCTGAGTTGGAGCTGCAGAGGATAGAGAAACGAGGGTTGATAACCCTGCAAGAATGCAGGTCTGCGGAAAGATGGACTTCATGTTGAGATATGGAGGTTTTGAATGCAACCGATCTTCGAGCTCAACTGGTTTATGGGTTTGAAGGAGATGAGCGGAAATAACTGTTGAATGTGATGAGAACCGTTCGAGGGCGATTGGCTAGGTTTATATAGCTTTTCAACCTCTGTCTTCGATTAGGCATCACGCCACGAGGTAGGTTGGATTGGCAACGAGAAGGCCTTACCGTTGACCAGCCTGGTCTTTCCGTCAGCAACTTGCTCTCACGAAGGATCAGTGGAGAGCATCAGCGTGCGGATTACCTCATTTTTACCTAGCATGCATGGTAGCGCGTTGTAACATCTGCACTTTTAGGGCTTTAGGGATCGATAGCAAGAATGCAGACCCACTTCACGCTACAGCGAACGAACAGCGTTCCACTAGCAAAACAAGCTCTTCAAGCTTTCCAAGCCGTTAGGGCCACTCAAAAGAGTGGAGACTGACCGAGCGACCTTTGTTTGTACATGATGCGCTGGTGCGCTTATGCGCTTGTTTGTTTTGTGCTATGTTGCAGCTACATCATGAACAGGACGAACAGGTAGTGAACATGTGTCAGAGAGAAGCTCACACACATCACGAGAGCAGCGTACGCATATTGTCGAGCTACATGGAGTAGAAGTCCATGTGGTTGCTAACGACTTTCAATAGCCCAGACTCAGCATCAGGGCGAGCACAAATTTGCGGGCTTCAGATAAGACAAGTCAGCGGCAGTGGATCGTCCGGATCCTCCGCCTAGAACTCCATAGTCAATCCTTCTTCAGCCTGAAGGCTGACGGATGTCGAGTAGTTATGCTATTTCATTCTCCTTGTGCTGTTTGTGTGAAATCATACATGCCAGCGCATACTACTGTTTTGTTACACATATTGACAGGTTGATGGTTGGACGACCGAAAAGATGGTGAAGGAAAGGTGATAGCCGAGCCGTCACAGCCGAGCCGTCGTCCTCGGTTTTATGCTGCGGACCGTTGTCAACACGGTCCCATAAGTCGTACCTACCAAGCCCGAAGTGCCTAGTGGATGCCCTAAAATATTGCGCCCAGGGAAAATCGGTAACCAGATTTCTATCGTTGCTGTTCAATTTCAAAACAAACGTACTAGAGAGAGCAAGATGTTCAAAGGTGTAAAACAGTCGCATTGTGTGTTCGGAAAATGTGTCTCAGATGTGTACTGATCCTAGTTGTCAGGCAAGCTCATGTGCAGGCTCGCAACGGTACGCCTACTGATGCAGGGTATGCTCACACCGTACTGGTCTGCGACAACGTTCCCAGCCTCCAATGTATGTCATTGGCGATCCGATCCGTTCAGCCGAGCGGGCCACTCCCGTTTGCCAAGCCCTCATCAAATACTACTCAAGTCGTGACGATCCAGCTTGACAACAAACGACACCCTCGAACATGGGTTCGCCTTTGGGGCTGTATGTAAAGCTTAGCGCGGTCTTGGAGGAAGGGAGCGGCCCGCTTGGGTAAGCTGTTTGCTTCTCGGTTTGGTTGGACTATTGTTAGACTATCGCCTACAGCTAGCGCTAGATCCTACATATGGCCGCCGGATAGCATGCCGCTTCGAGACGAAGCTCTCGCACGAATCAACGATTGGTTCCACCAATCAAGTATTAGTGTAGTTATCTCGAGTCGGCTCAGCCGGCTCGTGGCCAACCCGCTTGAGGGACCGAGCTTCTCACTATTCGTTAGCGCAACTCCCCTCAGTGTGATGCCCGGAATGTGTTCATTAAGAACGGCATGGTCTCCTTTGTAACGTCGTACCACAAAATTTACTCTGATGTAGTGAAGCCAGCACAACTAAGTTGACACATCATTATCTTCATCGAGAAGTTTAAGAGTTGTTCGTGTATTACGTCTGGCTGGTGGTACCATTTCTCAAGCAGCTCATCTCCTCAGTCCTGTGCCTGGCTGGGGTGACCCAGGATCCTTGCTATGGCCCAAAAGTATGGATATAGCCGCTAGAGCTAACCAAAGCTATGCTAAAGATGTTGAGCGGCATAAGATATCAGGAAAGACAGAACACAGTAACGCTCAGGAGGCACCTTGGGAGAGTAGTCAGCTTGGTGCTGCCATTAAGGAGGAATTCAAACGTGGACTGAACACTACTGTCAGCATCGTCCTATGGCGGCACGCTGCCATAACTATCTCTCGAAGGCACATGCCCGAAGGGACCAGGTTCAAACGCGACTACGGCCCTGACGAGTACAACGCTGCCATGGACTTACAGGCGGCGGACACCTCAAGGATGACTGGCATTTGCCACGCGCGTGATATCCGTAAAGGCCCTGGACTGTATCGCTGGGAGCTGAGTTTCGAGAGGTCAGTCGCAGCTGGCACAACTGTCTTGGGTTCGGCGTGCATCTCCCGCCTCGCGATACGGCAGATATGTGCGATAGGGCGCAAGCAGCTGTCTCGCAGAATGATGTTGGATTCTTATCGCGTGGGCATAAGCGGTCAAGAGAAGAAGTCGAGCAAGAGCTCAGTAATTTGATGCGGAGCCAGAACCTGCTTCGAGCTTGGTGCAGCGAAGGGGAACAACTAGCAACTAGTTTGTTAGCCGTCCATGCAGCAGCCTTGCAGCGACCATTACTCTACATATGTGATCTGTATCTATACACACCTTTGCTACAATTTTATTCACTACGTTGCTGTTTGCAAATAGTGTAGCACATGCATTGTCAAGGCCTATGTAGCCACCCATTTGAACAGCAAGCATGCATAATTTACCGTAAACACACAAATAGACGTTGCCAAGTAGTATGGGCAATGGACGACTTAGCAGAAAACGAAGATAGAGTTGTTCAAGGTCGATAACGCCAAAATGCTAGAACTGATTAATCGGCGATGCCCGAAGTGCGGTACTGTACGGGTTTCATACATGATGCGACGTAATTGTGTTGCACAAACACGTGTTATTGGTGTATTGGGCCAAGGTGTAAATCGTGATAGTGGTCAATATAGATGAGTGCTGCTGCTAAAATTGTTCTATTCATAATGAAACGTTCGAGGACTGTTACAAGCTTCGGAGCGTCTTCACATTGAGCTAAAACACTTCTGCTTCGCACTTTTCACTAAAACTCATCTGTCATCATCCTGAAGAGATAACCTAGTCTCATGTGCCCGAGTTATCTGACCCTTCCTAACAACATCACGAACGAAGGGTAGCCATGTTTCCTTTTAAGATAGAAAGGCAGTATGAGCCACGAGGTGACTAAACATTGTATCGAGTTGGCTCAGCTACCATGCAGTCAGTGTAACAAAGAGAAGAAAGCAAAGTTTATGGCCACGAAGCACAGGGCAAGAGATGATCTTTGCTGTAACGCTTGTTGTGGGCAGTATCTCTCGGCCAAGCCATGAGGTTTGTACCGAAGCAACTATTACATGCGCTAGACAGTTTTTAACGGTCACAGTGTTCGTCCCCTTGTCTCTGAAACTTATCTCCGTGTGTACACGTTCTTATAGCCATCGTTTTCTCTTACAGTCCGACTATGGATCGCAAAAGGGTAGGGATCTTGGAATATGCAAAGGTGCAATGCGAATCATCATAGTCAGGGTCAATGCTACCTAGGTTCAAGTTGTCTATCGAATGTGGTCGCCTAGATTAATTGGGCTTTGACCGTGCAGAACTACTATTCTCAAGAGATTCCAGGTTCAGTGGCTTATCAAAACATCTTTGTATCTAGGGCTAGCGAGTGCATTATGATCTCAGGCTCAGCAGCACGTGTAGTGATATGGCGTCTGCTGTCATTCTTCACAGCACGGCGTACTAGCCGGTATGTAGCCTTAGGAAATCCACTAGCTCAGAGGTTTCGTAGAACCGCAACATTGAATGAAACGATCGCACAAACACACGTGCCTTCTCTAGAAGATGGAATGTCATAATTCGATACTTCGGCTATTGCAGAGACTGGGCAGTCTTGGAGCGGAAAAGTGGCCGAGACAAGAACACAAGTTAATAAGATGCTAATACTATTCTAGAAATTAGCAGTCTTATAAGATCCACTCTAAAGCACGTAGGGGCTGTGTAGAGACAGATGCAAGTAAGATGCCAAGTATGCGCTAGCATGGGGAGCCTGCTAACGAGTATAAGTTTGGCACCTCTCAAGACATTTGGGTTCCCGTAGTTCTTCTTCTTTGCGTGTCACGTTGCTACGCGCTACCCAGATTCAGCTCACGTGTCAAGGCTCTAGCAATAAGCAGTATGGCGACAACCATTTGTGGTACTTGTTACCAGGTCTTCACCAATGAACTAGAATTCGGAGGATACTATTGGCAGCGAGAATGCCAAGACATAAGGAAGTCTGCGCAATCAGGCTGTACCCTGTGCGCATTCCTTGTTGCGGATCTGTATCTTGTTCACGACAATCTGGCAAGCATTTTCATGATACGTTCAAACGCCTTTTTGGACCCTGAGAATGATGTAATGGGCCTTATGTCAGGCATGAACAAGACCCCTCTGCGATACCTTTTGCGAGAGGCAGATGACGGTACATGCGCAAACTCAGCATTCCATTATCTCTACTAACGATTACTAAGAAATCGAAAATCTCCTGACAGAGCTTGGTCGGCCTACTAGCAGAACCGACTCCGCCGAGAGCTTCGAGATGTCCCGGACTTGGCTGAGGACATGCCTAGATGAGCACAAGCATTGTAGCAGAGCCCATCCGGAATTTCGCCCGACTCGACTGTTGAAGCTCAATGGACCCGAAAAATTCATTAGACTGTGCGAAGGTGCGGAGATTCCCGAGGGTGTGCGCTACGTTACTCTGAGTCATTGCTGGGGGGGTGATGTGCCCGGAAAACTGACGACGCAGAGTATCAACAACCTGCGTTCAGGTGTCCCACACGAGTTGTTGGGTCAAACATTTCAAGATGCATTTAAAATCGCTCTTGAGCTTGGCGTGGAGTTTCTTTGGATCGACAGTTTCTGCATCTTACAGGATTCGAAGAAGGACTGGCACTCTGAATCCGTCAAGATGGGTCTTGTTTACGGTAACTCGACGTGCAACATAGCTGCAACTTCAGCAGCGAATAGCTCCGAAGGCTGCTTTAGGGTTCATGATGCAGGCGCCTTGCAGGCTATTGAGGTTGGTCTCCCTAAAAAACAGAAAAGTGATAAAAATTCGGAGAACGACGTGCACCCACAGGATCGAAAAATTGTTGCGGATCATGTTACCAATGTTCAGCATTGGATGAAACGCTTCCAGCAGGAGCCGTTGAATCAGAGAGCATGGGTGGTGCAAGAACGGCTCCTATCACCACGCAACATCCACTACGATCGCACCCAGCTCGTTTGGGAATGCAACGAGCTTCTCGCAGCCGAGACATTTCCCAAGGGCTTTGGAAAGCTGCTTTCATCTAACAAATTCCCCCTGCGAGTGCCTCTTGATCCAGAGCTACGAAATGCGCAAGAAGAAGAGATACCTGGACAAGCACTCCACCAGGCGTGGCGTCCGATTGTCAATTTATTTGCCTCGACCGATGTAACGGAGCCTTCAGACCGGCTGATTGCTCTACACGGGGTTGGGACGCGGATCGAGCAGATATGTGGCTGGCCTTATGTAGCTGGTATGTTTCTAAAGAACTTGCAAAGCCAACTGTGTTGGGCGGCAAATGGACATCACAAGACCCGACGACCTGAGACTACGATTGTACCATCGTGGTCATGGATCTCCGTAAATCAATCAGTAGACATGATGCCGCAGTGGGATCTTGTCGAAAGCGATAAAACTGGCGAGGGCCCTAAGCCCGAAGATCTCAAAGAAGAGCACCTCTGCCAGATAAGAGATGTCGAGCGAGGGACGTTGTCCGAAGAAGAAGTCACAGGTCATATTAGCTGCGCAAAACTTCATATCAGCTGCTACTTGATCCCAGCTGATTTTTGGAACCCAGAAGACGTCCAGCAAGCACGCTTAGATGAGCATGCATCTTTGTTGGAAGAACACTACATCATGAACGAGCGTCGCTTCAAGACAAGGCCCATCTGGACAGACTTCAAATTCATGGCAAAGAACACAGCGGTCTTGCAACGCCGCTCCCACTACAGTCATACACTGGCTTATGGGTGCGTCAAAATTTCGTGTGACTTCTGGACTGAACTTGATCCCGGAACGGTCCGTGACCTATGGTTCATGCCAGTCTTTAAAGTCCGAGAGTACTCAAATTGGAGCCCAGGGGGAGGATATGAGAAAAGACCCATAGTGCACGGTTTGATCCTACAGGCCAACAAGGTCAAAAGCAGCAGACGTACGTTTCACCGCTGTGGAGCTTTTGTCATCGACGCGGGTTGGGACGAATTTTGGCAAGAGGCGCTCAGTTTTCCCCACATTGATGGAGTTGATCTCGTGCGCGAGAATGGTGTACCAATTCCGTACCATCCTACAGAGAAGCTGCCTCGAGGGACGAACCGTAGGGGGTTCGTCAAGCGCGATGGTGCCCTGCAATACCACGTCACTATTATTTAGGCTGGCAAAATAGGTTGTAATACTACACCTAAAGTTAAAATTCAAGTGTGTAGTCGCACAGACCTTAGAGCGAAGTTAGGTCAAAGTTGTCTAGCGCGAGTCAGAGTGTAGTTGTAGTCGCTCTGACTTGTTTAGGCTACAGTAGGCTGGCAAAAATTTCAAGGTTAGGCCAGGGCTAAGTTAGGTCACGTAACTACCTAACTATAACCTAACCTTAACCTA